>QRDG01002207.1:77487-266927 GCA_012064385.1 Puccinellia tenuiflora | reverse complement strand
TGGCTTCGATTCCTCTCGCAGAGACAAGATACCCCAGTAGTTCTCCGGCTGGGACGCCGAAGACGCACTTTTCTGGGTTTAACTTGATCTGGTACTCGTTAAGCGCGTCGAAGACCTTGCGGAGGTCGTCGATGAGGCTGTCTCTGTGCGGGTGGTGACGACTATGTCATCGACGTAGACCTGGACGATCTGTCCTATGAGCTCCTTCAAGCAGGCCTGCATCGTGCGCTGGTATGTGGCTCCAGCGTTCTTCAACCCGAAGGGCATCATCTGGTAACAGAATACACCGTGTGGTGTGATGAACGCCGTCTTCTCCTGGTCCTCGACTTTCATCCTGATCTGCTGGTACCCAGAGTAGGCATCCAGGAAGGATAGGCGTGCACAGCCTGCAGTCGAATCGACGATCTGATCAATCCGCGGGAGCGGAAAGTGATCCTTGGGGCAGCATTTGTTGATGGCGGTGAAGTCGACGCACATGCGGAGTTTCTTCGTCTTCTTCTTTTCCACCAGTACCGGGTTTGCTACCCACTCTGAGTCCTTTATTTCCCGAATAAATCCGGCGTGAAGCAGCCGGTCGATCTCCTTGCTGATAGCATCTCTCTTAGGACCGCGAAGCACCTCAAGGTCTGCTTGACTGGTCTGGCGTCTTTTCGGACGCGTAAGGCATGCTCGGCGAGTTCCCTTGGTATCCCTGGCATGTCAGAAGGTTGCCAGGCGAATATCTTCCAGTTCTCGCGCAGGAACTCGACGAGCGCGCTTTCCTATGCGCTAGTCAGGCTTGATGACACCCTGACCGTCTGTCGGCGTCCGTCGGGTTGTACCTGATGGGCCCTTGTGTCGTCGCTTGCGTGAATGCAGATCCTTGGATGATTTCTTCCGTGGTGGAAACAGAGTCCTGTCGTTGTCGACTGCATCATCTCCAGGTGCTCGTCCATCCCGAAGAACTCAGAAATCCTGCTGAACTCGCGGGTCGCAGCTGTCAGACCGGTCGAAGTCGCCTTTCACCGTGATGACACCCTTTGGTCCCGGCATTTTGAGCAGGAGGTAGGCGTAATGTGGCACTGCCATGAATCTGGCGAAGGCCGGACGACCCAGTATGGCATGATATTGTGACTTCCAGTCGACTACCTCGAAGTCGATCGCCTCTCGCTGGAAGTTTTCGGGTTGTGCCGAATATGACGTCGAGTGTAACTGTTCCCATGGGCGTAACTGCTTGCCCTGGTACAATACCGTGGAAGGTATTTGCTGATGGCGTTAGGTTGGATGTGACCTGTTCATCCTTCTTAGGGTGTCGGCGAAGATGATATTTATACCGCTGCCCTCCATCCATGAATACCTTCTTCAAGGTTGTACTCCCCGATCTGAGCTTCGACTACCAGAGCAGCGTGCCCGGGTCGTGGGGTATCGCGGCGGGTGGTCCGCTCTGGAGAAAGTGATCACTGTTTCCGAGCCTCTCAGGTAATCGGGTACTGCAGGTGGATTGGTGAGTGCTTGGTAGACCTGGCGGGTGATGATTTTCTGGGTCCTGTTGGAAGGACGTCCCTTCTGTATCATGTTGATCTGCCCGCGTGCTGCCGGGAACGCGTTAGCAGGATCCTGCGGCTGTGGCTGTGGCTGTTGTTGCTGTGCGGGTAGAAGGCCAGCGCTGCTTGCGCTGGGTTGGCGACTGGAGGAGGAGGTGGCGCCTGGAGGGCCAGCTGTGCGGCTGGCTGTGCCACGGGTGCCGCTTGATTATCACGTTGTCCGTTCTGAGGGACTATTCGCGCAAACGCCCTGTATATCTTTTGCGCCTTTCTGCAATCCTTCAACAGGTGGCGGGATCCCCACTTGCCTGTTTCTGGGTCCCTGAACATGTGATGTTTGCAAGGTTGCTCTAACTCTTCTTCCTCAGTCAGTGGGCGTCTCCGCCACTCGCGCTTGCGACTTCCGTCTCTATGGTAGCTGCTGCCACCGTCCTGGTTGTACTGCCTTTCATTCTCACGGGGGGTTTCGAATCCCGCCGCTACTAACTCGATCGAGTCGTTGCCGACGTAACGCGGCTTCTTCTTCAGGCGCCCTTCTCGCCAGTTGCTGGGTCCTGCTTCTTGCCTCGGGGATCGTGGTGCATCACGAACAGAGCCTTCTCCATCTGCCCACTGGTTGGCTATCTGCATGAGCTCGATCATGTTTCTCGGCCTAAGCCTACCGAACTCCTCACGGAGGTCGCGGCGGTAAACGCCGTGCATGAATGCATCCATCACCCTGTCCTCTGAGGTGGCTCCATCCATGGTGTTGCGAAGTAAGGTCCACCGCTGGATGTACGAACGGAGTGGCTCGTCTCGACCTTGCTTGCACGCCTGGAGCTCAATGAGGGTTGTTGGCCTTGCGTATGTCCCCAGAAAACTCTTCACGAAGGCGTTCCTGAACTCGTCCCAGGTGCTGAAAGCGTCCCTGGGCTGAGTGTTGAGCCACCCGCGAGCAGATCCCGTGAGCATCAACTGGATGTACTGCATGGCAGTAGTCGAAGTACCACCTTGACAGCTGCACGCGATGAGGTAGTCTTCCAGCCAGTCCCTTGGGTCTTGCTTCCCATCATACTTGGGTGTCTCCGCTGTTAGCTTGAAGCCTTTGGGCATCTTCGTGTCGCGGATGTTGAAGCTGAAACATGCGGCTCCGCGTGGCTCGAAGTCGTCGTCGTCGTAATCGTTGGCTTGTGCACTCGCCGCTCGCAGCCGTCGACTGCGGTCCACCCTTCTCTGTGCGACGACGTTACGGACATCTTCGCCTGGCTGCAGCTGTCGCAGTCGAATTGGGGCTGGGTCTGCAAGTGGTGCGGGTTCACGATCGCGGCGGTCTCGATTCTCGTGCACCCTTCCTGCTGGTGCTGACTTTGCCAAGACTTCCTCGACTTCCCTGAGGGATTGAATTTGTCGCCTGTGGAGGCGGGCGTGGGCGTCACCCTCCGGCGGCTGCGTTAGTCGCAGGTAGGTTTCGACCGCCATGAGGGCCGAAGCGGGTGTCTTGGGGACGGGGATTCCGTCCGCATCTTCCGTCATGAATGACGACTCCAGATTGCGAGTGAGGTGGACGCGATCAGCTTCTGGCACCCGTGGCATGCGAGCCCTGTGACGCCCTCCTTGCGAGACTTCCTCCGATCCGGCCAAGAACGAGTGTGCTGCCCTCCTGGCACTCGACGCGTCGGCTAGTTCTTTGCACCGAATCAGATCGGCCTTCTCTTGGCGGACTCGCTCGGACTCCTTCCAAAGCAAGTATTGGACCGCCAGTTGGTCTTCTCGAGGTTCATCTGGTGAAGGGAACGTGCCTTCGTCCACGTGCTTCATGGCCTGGATCGCCATCTCCCGAGTGATGGTGAGTCTTGTCACCCTGTCCGGCATGGTCACCTCCAGCGGGTATACGGGTTCCCCGCCGTTGGATCGTGCTGGGCTGGCCATATAGACTTGCGCGGGGTAAACCCGCCGAGTGGGGCTGATGCTTCCAGTCCTGCTTCCTTCGTCTGAGCTATGCTCAGAGTCGAAGATCACAGCGACGTGGCGGGTGCCACGGCCGCTGCTACTGGCGACTCCGCGATGCGGAGGCGCGATTGGCGTAGATCTTGGCGCAAATTTTGGCTTCGTCCGAGGCGCGGACAAGAAGGTCGGAGTAGGCTTGTTCCGCGCCAAGGTTGCAGTAGATGCGATTTTTCTGGTAACCGCGGGTGTGGTCACCGCAGTCGCCTTTGACGCGGTCGTAGATGGTGCTGACGCAGTCGAAGTAGATGCGATCTTCACGGCAGTCGATGACACGATCGCCGTGGCCGCGGTAGATGCGATCTTCGCGGCGGGTGAAATCGCGATCGGCGCAGTCGGTGTAGATGCTGGCGCGTCCGTCGCGCACAACGTGGCCAACGTGGGCCGGAGCGTTCCGCGACTGTCCACCAGATAGCGCAGACTACCGAAGGTAATCCACGTGCTCTGCTGCACCTCAGCGTACGCCGGGAGATCCGCCGGCGAGTGGTGGACGAACTCGAGGAAGCCGGTGTAGATCGACTCCCTGGCGCTGATGCCGTTCTTCATTGTTGATGAGGCCGGCGCAACCATGACTCCAACGATCTGTTCTTTCCCACAGACGGCGCCAATTGACGAGGAGTGGACTCGGCAAATCCCAAGGTTGTGTACCCCGGGTTGATTGAGGGGGAGAGAGTATGAATCGTTGGTGGTTAAGACGGCTAACAGGGGGCGAGTTTACCCAGGTTCGGCCCCTCGAGGTGAGGTAAAGACCTACTCCTGCTTGTCTGGAATTATCGAGGTGGCTACAATGGCGAGATGCAATCTCGCTAGGGTTTGTGTGCTGCTTGCTTGACCTAGATGACGCACCCTCCTGGCCTTTATATCACAGGCCAGGTCTCGGGTGGACGGTGCAGATTGCACGTTACAAGGTAAGGAGAACCATCACCGGCCTAACCGACTACTTGGGCCACACGGTACACTTCATGGGCTTCAATGGGCTTCTCTTGGCGTGACCCAGGTACCACCACCGTGGGGCACCCGAAAGGTAGCCCCACGACAGTGGGCCTTGGGCGTCCAGCACGCTACTAAGCCATCATGAGAAGGAACGACGGGCGACTAGCCATAGCCAGACGAAACATAAAGAACTTGCGCTGACACAAAGGTAACCTCCGGACTTGCTAGCAAAGCACTTGCGAAGAAAGAGGGGGGAGTCCCCGAGTGTCTTTTGGCCTTATCCACCTTAAACGTCATGGTACCAAAATATACGGGGCGATACTTACATTGCCACGACGGAGAAGAGGTGCTGCAACAGGCTAGAAACCAGCCGGCCTAGCAACCAAACGTGCCGAGAGCAGCCTGCCTGGCCTCCAGCTGGCCAGGCATCCAAACGGGACGCAGCCGTCTAGGTCCTTGCTGGACTAGCGGCCAAATGGGCCGCAGCCGGCCTGGCGCCAGCCGGTCCAGCAGCAAAGCAGAGGCATCCGGCCTGTCGATCGGGCGTTGTCCAACCGGTTTTTCCTTTCTTTTCTCCTATTCTCTCTCTTCTTTCTTCAACCGAGCTGGCTTTTCCTTTTTCTTCTTCCTTTCTTCCTTTCTTCTTTTCTTCTTTCCGCCGGCTCCCTCCTCCGATTCCTCTTCACCCAGACAACCGGACAGCGGAGCAGCAAGGCAGGGCGGCGAGGACGCGTGGGATCGGGCAGACGAGGGTGACGTGGAGGATGCCGGCGGGTAGACGAGGATGACGCGGGCGCGAGCCCGGGGCGGTGGTGATGTCGAGCCCCGGAGTCCCCGGGTCCCCGAGACCCGTAGTTTCTCTAGGAGGAAAACTGGATGCGGATGCGGGAGCCGGCAACGGTGCGCAGGGAGCGGCCGACCGAGGCGGGCGCGGGCAGATGTGGGCGACGTGGAGGATGCCGGCGGGTAGACAAGGACGACGCGGGCACGATCCCGGGACGGTGGTGATGTCGAGCCCCGGAGTCCCCGAGTCCCCCAGTTTCTCCAGGAGGAAAACCGGATGCGGATGCGGGAGCCGGCCACGGCGCGCAGGGAGCGGCCGACCGAGGCGGGCGTGGGCAGACGTGGGCGACGTGGAGGATGCCGGCGGGTAGACGAGGACGACACGGGCGTGAGCCCGGGGCGGTGGTGATGTCGAGCCCCGGAGTCCCCGAGTCCCCTAGTTTCTCCCGGAGAGGAAGACAGTTGACGCCTTGAGACGGCGACGAAGTCGATGATGGAGCCGAAAGTGGTGACAAGGCCGGTGGCGACTCGCTCGCTGATGGTGGATATTGATAAGTTGGGTGGTGCCCCAAGAGAAGGCGGAATTGTAGCTAGTAGCAGTTTTCCCTCAATTAAAGAACCGAGGTTTATCGAACCAGTAGGACTTTGAAATCAACAACGAGGTGAATGTTGAATATCTCTGGCGCTTAACCTTCAACAGACATGGACCTGCACACACTCAACCAAAATACTTTGCCCCCAACGGCGGAGAGGTTGTCAATCTCTCCGGTCTCGCAGAACACAAAGCGGTTAATCGTATGATGAAATAGATAAAATATGAAAAGTGACCAGAGGAGTAATGATGATTAAAAGCAAGTAAATGAGGTTGAAAACAATGTAAAAAGATGGACCGGGGGCCATGGGTTCACTAGTGGAGTCTCTCAAGTAAATAAAATATGCATGTGATGGGTGAACGAATTACAGCTAGGCAATTGACAAGATCATGACACAAACCCAATTTAGCTATGACAAAAAGGACATGATAATATTTATGGGGGCACCACGACAAGGAACAAAGACCATTGAGTCCAACCGCGTCTTTGTCTAAATAGTCCACCATGGGATCGTTATCCAGCCTGTCACCCAACGGTATTAAGTTGCAGGCAACAGACAATTGCATTAAGTAAAGTGCATGAAGTAAGTAATACTAATATCAAAATAGACATTAACACCGCTCTTTTACCCTTAGTAGCAACAGCACACCCTCTCCCTTAGACATTTTTGTCACTCGTGCCCAGGAACAAAAGGGGGCATGAACCCACTATCTAGCATAAATACCCTCTCTTGGAGATACACACAATGACTTGGCCAAAGTAACCACGCACATCGGAGAGCATGCAAGAACATAAATTACTCATATAAGAATCATGCACAATCTGAACATAACTTCATAATCCATCGGATCCCAGCAAACACATCACTTAGCATTACAATAATCGATCTTGATCATGTTAGGCAGCTCACAAGATCATGAGACATGAAGCACAAGAGAGAGACTACCAACTAGCTACTGCCATTGACCCGTAGTCCAAGGTGAGACTACTCACAAATCATCCCGGAGGAAGGCATGTCAATGAAGAGCCATCCGGGATCAATCTCCCCTCCGGCAGAGTGCCGGGATCAGCTTCAGATTGGACCCCGAACTAGGGTTTTCGGTGACGGCACGTCAGAGTCGAGTTTCTGAAAAATAATCGCCGCCTTGACATTTTTAGGTTAATTGTGATTTTATAGGAGTTGGAGGGGGCTGAGGAAGTGCCCACAGGGCAGGGGCGGGCCCCACCTGCGGGTCCCCCCTGGGCCGCGGCTGGCACCCGTGTGTGCCCTGTGGGTTGCCTCCGAGGCTGCCCTTCAGACTCCGTTTTCGTCTTGGCATAAAAAATAATCACCATAAATTTTCGTCCAATTCCGAGAATATTTTCAGAAGTAAATTTCTGAAACAAAACGATAACAAAAACAGGGAGCTGGCACTGGGCATCTTGTCAATAGGTTAGTCCGACAAAATGCATAAAAATGATATAAATAACAGTAAAAACATATGACAATATCACAAAACTAGCATGGATCACTCAAAAATTATAGATACGCTTGAGACGTATTAACATCCCCAAGCTTAACTCCTACTCGTCCTCGAGTAGGTAAGTGATAACAAATAATTTTTTATGAGACATGCTACCAACACAATCTTGATCAAGATAGTAATGCAAAACACATGAAGTGAATAAGGTGATCCAAAACAATTGTCTATAGTTGACATTAAGCAAACAATGATTAACAAACGCTAGCTAACAAATGCTAGAAACTTTTCATGAATAAGTGCGTTGGAGACATGGAACCATACATAAGGTTTAGAAAGAAGAATTGCGAATTATGTCTCCATTGTAAAGTATCAATCATTCAAAGCATCTAATTAGTCATTCATGAAAATAGCCAAGCTCAAGTCAGGTGTCCTAATCCATCTACTTCATAAATCAACTGTTTCGAAGTCTACTCAACTAGTGCAAGTAAGAAGTGGCTTTGGAACCATGATGTTATGGCAAAGAGAACAATAATGGAGGTTTGGAAGGTAAAAAAGAAAGGCTCAAACAGTGGAGAAGGTAACCACAAGACAGAAGGAAGTCCCGTAGTTGACACTGTATGAGGAGTAGTGATTGCCATGCAACAGATGCACATAGAGCTATAAGTGTATGAAATCTCTCCAATGGAACTAGTGGGGGTGCATCCAACTTGCTTGCTCATGAAGACCTAGAGCTCACTTGAGGAGGCTCATCCTTGGAATATACAAGCCAAGTTCTATAACATTAATTCCCCACATAGTTATACAAATGAAAACATGAAAACTCTCTATAATGAAGTGTAGGTGCTACTAGCACAAGTGTGGAATAAAGGATAGTAGTGCTGCCCCCTCTCTCTTTTATATTTCTCTTCTTCTTTTTTTTTAATTGTGGCCTCCGTGGCACTTTTAAATTTTCTCTCATTGGTCACTTTTGGACTCTTTTATGTGGCCACTTTGGACTCTTTTTAATATGCTCACAGGTAGGGGCAACACTCTATTTTTACAAGATGATCATCACACTTTTGGTACTCATAACTCATAAGACTAATACATGATGTATAAAGCAAGATATGCATGATCGAGCGTAGTGTGGAAAAATAAAAAAAATGTAGAACATGTGGCAAGCCACGCTGCACACTAACTCAATGATCAAGCAAACTATATGATAATGAAGAATGACATCAAGTCATGTAATGTAATGATGGATGTTGCATGCAATGTATCTCGGAACGGCTATGGAAATGCCGTGGTAGGTAGGTATGGTGGTTGTTCTGAGGAAGATAGTTGGCTTATGTGTAGGAGAACACGATGAAGTTCTCCCACGGAGTTGGATGTACTCGCGAAGTACGCACCAATCTCAATGTGAGAGAGGGCATTGCGCAGCACCGAAGAGGCTAGCAAAATATGGAAGTGGAAGTGCCAAAAACCAAAACTAGCAGAATTCATGACACATTAGCATTGTTGACTTAGGTTGTTTAGTTCAGAAAAGTACAACTCCACGCTTTAATAACACCTCTCCACTAATCAGCTCTAACACCATTAACCAACACATTTTAACCATTAGTTATTTTAGTGCCTCAAAACAATTGAAGAGTATCAAAATATCCACATAGTGATCTACAAGATTATGCAGGTTTTTTCTATTTCATACTACTGCCACATGCATAGCATTTTTCTGATGTAACACATTAACCAAGCAACCAAAACAACTCTCCAACAAATATAAGTAAAGAACAAGAGAGCTTAACTTAACAACTAGCAGCTCTAAATAGGATAAAAGCTAAAAGCGAGAGCTTACTACAAAACAGAAAGTAGCTAAGAATACTCAAAAGATATAAGCGAAGCAAATGAATATTCAAACGAAAAAGCGGAGCGTGTCTCTCTCCCACACAAATAAATCTAGGATCCAATAAAGATATGACCAGCAACCAAACAAATAAAAATGAAAGTAAAAATATGCTACAAGCATAGCACATAATATGTAAAGTGATAAAAACGAAGTTCAACGAAGACGACCTTATGATAGTCGATGAAGATGAGGGGATGCCTTGGGCATCCCCAAGCTTTGACTCTTGATAGTTCTTGATATTCAGAGGGGGTGCCATGGGGGCATCCCCAAGCTTGAGCTTTGATCCATCCTCGATTTCTTCATATTCCACTCCGTTGGAACTTAAAAACTCCCTTCACACAAAACTTCTCATAATTTGATTATTGGGTTAGTGCTCATAAATTAAAACGCACATGTGTTCAACTCATGACAAATTACAAAACAACTTAATTAAATATTAGCTACAGTTTATTATGCCTCAATGTGGCACTCCTCCCCTAGAGTATCACATATGACGATGGTAAAAAGACAAATGCAAAATAAAAGCAGAATCTGTCAAAATCTGAATAGTTTGTAAAGATCGAATTTTTCGCGGCACTTGTGCAGCTCAAATAAAAAAACTTAAAACTAACGAAAGATATATAAAAGTATCAGGCTTGTTGTAAAAAATTATCAGAAAAAGATAAAATTCTGGCGATTTTAGAATTTTCGTGCAATAGGCGCACAGAATCTGTTTTTGGACAGCAACACAATACCTCGCACTTTCAATGCATTAGAGGCTAAACTTGGCACAAAAAACTAAAAGAAAAAGATACAATGAAGTTGCTACAGAGGTTATAACTTCATGACTCAAGAAAAATAAAAAGCAAACTGAAAGTAAAAGATGGGTTGCCTCCCAACAAGCGCTTTTCTTTAACGCCTTTTAGCTAGGCGCAATGCCAAATTTCACGTTTTTTCGGAGGACTTTGCAACATCAAGAGCATAGCTTGACTTATGATTGCTTCAAAAGGAAGCTTCTTTCTCTTTCTAGGGAAGTGTTCCATCCCTTTTTTAAGGGGGGACTGAAACTTTATATTTCCCTCTTTCATATCAATAATAGCACCAACGGTTCTCAAAAACGGTCTTCCCAAAATAATGGGACAAGAAGCATTGTACTCAATATCCATAACAATAAAATCAACGGGAACATAATTATCATTAACAACAATAAGGACATCATCAACTCTACCCAAAGGTTTCTTTTTAGAAGAATCAGCAAGATGAACATTTAAATAGCACTCTTTCAAAGGATTTAAATCAAGTATATCATAGAAACTTTTAGGCATAACGGAAACACTTGCACCAAGATCACATACAGCATTGAAATCAAAGTCATTTATTTTAATCTTAATAGTGGGTTCCCAACCATGTTCTAACTTCCTAGGTATAGTGGTTTCAAGCTTTAGTTTTTCTTCCCTAGCCTTTATAAGAGCATCGGTAATGTCTTTGGTAAAGGCAAGATTTATTTTACTAGCATCCGGTGTCTTAGCAAGTTTTTGTAGGAACTTAATGACTTAAGTAAGATTGCAATTATCAAAATCAATTTCATAATATTTAAATAAACTAGGAGGATCCACTTTAGTGGTTTGGATAGTATAAACTTTAACAGTTTTCCTATTCATTTCAGCAATTCTAGCTTCTTCAGCCTCTCTAGCCCACCTAGCTTTCAAGAGAGCCATCATCCTTTCATTTTCATTAATGTGATGAGAGATAGCATTTAAAGATTTAGTATGTTTGTCTTGATTTGGAGTGGTTCTAATTTTCAAAATTTCAACATCATGTGCAAGAACGTCTACTTTAGAGACTAGACTATCCAGTTTTTCCAATTTCTCTTCAACAGTTTTGTTAAAAGCTTTTTGTGAAGTGATAAATTCCTTTAAAACATTTTCAAGATCAGAGGACACATTCTTATTAGGATTATAAGAATTACCATAAAAGTTGCCATTATTGGGAGGATAAGGCTTATAGTTGTTACTGCCAAAATTATTTCGATAAGCATTATTGTTGAAGTTGTTTCTATTAAGAAAATTAACATCAACTTGATCCTTTTCTTGGGAAATTAATGAAGCAAGTGGAACATTATTAGGATCAATATTGGACTGATTGGTAGCAAGCATAGACATAATCATATCAACCTTATCACTCAAAGAGGAGATTTCCTCAACAGAATTTACCTTCTTACCACTTGGAGCTCGTTCGGTGTGCCATTGGGAATAATTTGTCATCATATCATACAAGAGTTTAGTTGCTGCACCTAATGTTGTGGACATGAAGGTGCCTCCCGCGGCCGAGTCCAAAAGGTTCCTTGAAGAAAAATTCAAAACTGCATAAAAAGTTTGGACAACCATCCACATAGTTAATCCATGCGTGGGACAATTCTTAACCATATATTTCATTCTTTCCCAAGCTTGAGCAACATGTTCATTATCAAATTGTCTAAAGTTCATAATGTTACTCCTTAGTTGTATGATTTTAGCAGGTGGATAATATTTTCTAATAAAAGCATCTTTGCATTTAATCCAAGAATCAATGCTATTTTTAGGCAAAGACAATAACCATTCTTTTGCTCTCCCTCTCAAAGAGAAAGGGAAAAGTTTCAGTTTTATGATGTCACTTTCTACCTCTTTATACTTTTTCATATCATATAACTCAACAAAGTTATTTAAATGAGAGGCTGCATCATCAGTACTAGCACCAGAAAATTGCTCTTTCATAACAAGATTTAGCAAGGCAGGTTTAATTTCATAAGATTCCGCTTTAGTAGCGGGTGGAGCAATTGGAGAGCATATGAAATCATTGTTATTAGTGCTAGTAAAGTGACATAACTTGGTGTTTTCAGTAGAAGATATAATGATAAGATAAAATAACAAGACAGAAATAAAGACTACACTAATTTTTTTGGGGTTTTAAAATTTTGAAACAGGAAAATAAACTAAACGAGATATAAAACAAGCAAGACAAAAACAAAGTAAAGAGATTGAGAGTATGAGACTCCCCTTGATGTAGCTCCAAAGTCCTCGGCAACGGCGCCAGAAAACTGCTTGATGGTGGATATTGATAAGTTGGGTGGTGCCCCAAGCGAAGGCGGAATTGTAGCTAGTAGCAGTTTTCCCTCAATTAAAGAACCGAGATTTATCGAACCAGTAGGACATTGAAATCAACAACGAAGTGAATGTTAAAGATCTCTGGCGCTTAACCTTCAACAGACGTGGACCTGCACACACTCAACCAAAATACTTTGCCCCCAACGGCGGAGAGGTTGTCAATCTCTCCGGTCTTGCAGAACACAAAGCGGTTAATTGTATGATGAAATAGATAAAATATGAAAAGTGACCAGAGGAGTAATGATGATTAAAAGCAAGTAAATGAGGTTGAAAACAATGTAAAAAGATGGACCGGGGGCCATGGGTTCACTAGTGGAGTCTCTCAAGTAAATAAAATATGCATGTGATGGGTGAACGAATTATAGCTAGGCAATTGATAAGATCATGACACAAACCCAATTTAGCTATGACAAAAAGGACATGATAATATTTATGGAGGCATCACGACAAGGAACAAAGACTGTTGAGTCCAACTGCGTCTTTGTCTAAATAGTCCACCGTGGGATCGCTATCCAGCCTGTCACCCAACGGTATTAAGTTGCAAGCAACAGACAATTGCATTAAGTAAAGTGCATGAAGTAAGCAATACTAATATCAAAATAGACATTAACACCGCTGTTTTACCCTTAGTAGCAACAACACACCCTCGCCCTTAGACGTTTCTGTCACTCGTGCCCAGGAACAAAAGGGGGCATGAACCCACTATCTAGCATAAATACCCTCTCTTGGAGATACATACAATCACTTGGCCAAAGTAACCACGCACATCGGAGAGCATGCAAGAACATAAATTACTCATATAAGAATCATGCACAATCTGAACATAACTTCATAATCCATCGGATCCCAGCAAACACATCACATAGCATTACAATAATCGATCTTGATCATGTTAGGCAGCTCACAAGATCATAAGACATGAAGCACAAGAGAGAGAGACTACCAACTAGCTACTGTCATGGACCCGTAGTCCAAGGTGAGACTACTCACAAATCATCCCGGAGGAAGGCATGTCGATGAAGAGCCCTCCGGGATCGATCTCCCCTCCGGCAGAGTGCCGGGATCAGCTTCAGATTGGACCCCGAACTAGGGTTTTCGGTGACGACGCGTCGGGGTCGAGTTTCTGGAAAATAATTGCCGCCTCGATGTTTTTAGGTTAATTTTGATTTTATAGGAGTCGGAGGGGCCGAGGAGGTGCCCACAGGGCAGGGGTGGGCCCCACTCACGGGTCCCACCTGGGCCGCGGCTGGAACCCACGTGTGCCCTGTGGGTTTCCTCCGAGGTTGCCCTTCGGACTTCGTCTTCGTCTTGGCGTAAAAATAATCCCCGTAAATTTTCGTCCAATTCCGAGAATATTTCCAGAAGTAAATTTCTGAAACAAAAAGACAGCAAAAACAGGGAACTGGCACTGGGCATCTTGTCAATAGGTTAGTCCGACAAAATGCATAAAAATGGTATAAATAATAATAAAAATATGTGACAATATCACAAAACTAGCATGGATCACTAAAAAATTATAGATACGTTTGAGACGTATCACTCGCTGAGCCGGTCGCGGGATCCCGTGCAGAATGTGACTCCAGCCGCTGTTTCCTGCCCCACGGTGGGCGCCAAATGTCGTGGTATGGACATATGCCTAAGGGAAGGCTTGAGTGGTGTGGGAGCAGCTAACACAGCCGGCGGCATCTGCAGGCGGGATTGGGCACAAGCATGCACACTAACACACGATGTACCCAGGTTCGGAGCCCTCATGGTGAGGTAACACTCCTACTCCTGCTGTGTTCTTGCTTATTCACGGTGTATCGGTTACAAACTTGCTCCTTGAGCTGTATATGAGCGTCCGGCTAGGGCGGCCGGGTAGAGTAGTCTAGGGTTTTCCTCTAAGGCGAACTGGTCGATCACCTCTATCCCAGTCTAGGGTTTCCAGAAAAGCCTCTCCTTCTATCTGGCCGCACCCCCCCCTTATATAGGGCTGAGGAGGTGCTGTACATGTGTGGGTCCGGCTCATTACACACTGACTGGTGGGGGCCGGCTGCCCGACCCGGACCCGGCGGGTCCGGCTACAGTCTTCTTCCTTCCCACAGTGCTCTTCCATCATGTATAGTGGACGCCGCACGGTATGGAGGCGCCACTGTCGAGGACGTGCGAGGCCGAATGGCGCACTTCCTGTCCTGCCGGCGCTGCCTCCGCCGGTTCCGGGCCGGCGGTCTGCTGGACGCCCCATACTGTTCGTCGTGGAGGCAGTCGTGGTCGTGGTACGGGCGACGTGCGGCTAGAGGCTCCATGCTTCCTTGTCGCCGACTTCGGCCAGCTGGTGGCAGCCGGGTCCGGCAGTCTCATCGGCGTGTGTCCGATGGGACGCGGTGGTTGACTTCTCCTCGCAGGCGATCCGGCTGGCTGATGGCCAGCTGGCCCGGGCTTTAGGGCAGGCAGCCGGCCAGGCGGATGGCCAGCCGGACAGGGCTTCAGGGCAGCCGGCCGGCCAGGCGGATGGCCAGCCGGACAGGGCTTCAGGGTAGCCGGCCGGCTAGGCAGATGGCCAGGCAGCTGGGTGCGGGCATCTTGATTCGCTCCTCCTGTTATCTTGGCAAGTTGTGGACTTTAGTACATCGGGGGATCATTCCCCCGACAATCACCATCGCCACGTCGCTCGTCGTAGAGACGCCCGTGCAGTCCACCTTCCAGGGCCGCCGCCCCGGCGTCCGCAACCTCAACCCGAGGTGCCAGCAAGTCGCAGGATCAAACGTGACGATACATTGGGGCCGACGATAGATCCAGGCTCATGAGGTCGACATCGACAACCAATAGGAGGAGACCACAATCCTCCACCGCCAGAGGCGGTCGCCGACCGGACGCAGTAGCAGGGCCGGTCAGGCCCAGATCAGACCCGACTAGCCCCGCCGCCGCGCTGCAGCGTCAAGGTCGTGGATGTCATCCTACAGAAATGCTCACGGTCCTGCACACCGGTCGGGGCCCGAAAAACCTAGATCGGGCCCAAGCGGGCCGAGATCTGGGCCGAGCAGCACCATCCATGGCAACGACCCGAGCTACCCATCTCCGTCGCGGTGTTGTCCCCTGATAACCCACAAGTGTAGGGGATCGCAACAGTCTTCACGGGTAGTATAACCCAATTTATTGATTCGACTCAAGGGGAGCCAAAGATTACTTAGAGGTCTTTGCAGCTGAGTTGTCAATTCAGCCACACCTGGAGAAGCACAAGTAACATGAGAGAGGTGAAAGCAACAGTGATTTGAGAACAATAGTAACAGAAACACAAAAGCAATGATGGAGAAATATGGACCGGGGTTCATAGTTTCACTAGTGGCGGCTCTCCTAAGCAAATAATCATGCATTGGGTGAACAAATTATAGTTGGGCAATTGATAGAATTGCACTAATTAATTAATTATGACAAAACATTCAGTTTATCAATCATACGTAGGCATGTATTCCATATATTGTTGTAACTACTCTCAATGAGAATACTCACAACATCTTTTGTCCTGCCATCCGGTTTCAGTCGGGCCAATTAAGAAACAAATGGTAATTAAGGTGTTCCTTTTAATAGAACACCGGAGCCTTAACCCAATCGGATATACCAGTTGATAATAATAATAAGAAAATTTGGAAGATGAAAATCCCACTCAAAACAAAGTTGTTTGCGTGGTATCTTTGCCGTGGGGTAATTCTCACCCGAGATAACCTTGTAAGGCGCAATTGGCAGGGAAGCAAACAATGTGTCTTTTGTCATCATGACGAGACCATAAAACACTTATTCTTCCAGTGCAAATTCGCAAGATCTATATGGTCAGCCATCCAGATAGGCTCCAACTTATATCCACCACGCAGTGTTGCCAATGTTTTCGGCAATTGGCTACACAGGGTGGATCCTAGGTTTAAGCTACTGATTAGGATGGGAGCGATTGCCATTATTTGGTCGATTTGGCTATGTAAATGCGGTGACCCAGCACACCACTGCATGTTGTAGTGCGCAAGTCATTGACATAACACTCACAGAAGGACTTATCCGTGAATATTACATCCCTCAGAGTAGTACAACAGAAACATAGCAGGTCCAAGGTAACACTATAGGATTACAACAATATTCAATACAAAATCTTGAGAACCTTCTTTATATAAAAGCAAGTCTCATACAAGTAAAATCCAGAAAAGATCCAATTCGTAGCACTAAGCTGGAGATTATCTCTAGCTCTATTCCTAATCCACTACTGCTGTTGTCACGGCCCTAATCTAGTCCATCTAGAATATCTTTATCCAGGATTCCACTTCCTTCCAATAGATGTTGTCTCCTCCATTGGCAGTGTGGTCTTTGAGTATGCCATTGACACTGCTATCATTGCCCCTCCATTGCCATGGTTGCCGTCAATCTTTCGTTGGTGAAGTAGCGGTCAACTCCTTCAAGCTCCACCAGGTCGACTTGATTCCTTGTGGAAGACCTCCTCAACATCGTGATGGATATCTAGCAACGTCCTTGATGGCTCCAAAAGTCTAAGCAGGGGATCAAATAGGAAGGGGTGAGTAACAGCATTACTCGCAAGTTCAGAATATATAGAGATAAGGTGTTTCATGCACTAGCTACTGCCAAAACCTCAGGTCTTTGGCATAGATGCAAGTTTTTGCAAACATTTCTTCAAAGGATAGATTTTATTCTGAAAACTATGTCCACAGCCTCCACCGGTCTTGTGAATCCAAATGAGACTCCATTCCGGCCTCGATCTCGTAGTTCCATTTTGGGAACACGGTTGTGATATCACAAATTTGTTTGTTTGACTCTGTAGAGTTGCATCACTTTACCCAACAGTTGCCTGGCCCTTTATATGCTCTCTTTACACTCCATGAGTGTTATAGCTAAGGCTCAGGACATCCAGCCATGTGGAGCTTCTCCCAAATCAACACACATCCGCCCATTTATGATGCGGTAGGGGAATCATGTTCCACGCATACCCATCACCCCTACCGAGGTTCCCCAATAATTACCCCGTCGGGCAGGAAGAGCACGTGCTTCCACGCTGTTGGCCGCCGCAACGACCCAACCCGGTGTAGGCCTGCCGAGGATATGCGAATGAGAAAAGAAGCCTCTGACTGACCCCGCCCATACAAAGTCCGTTGGTTGATGCTTTTACTACGGCGAAAGGCACTGGAACATGGGTTATTAGTTCCTAAGGATATATACCTTCCCATACGATGGAACACCGTACCTATTCATCTTACCATTGTTCCACCGCCAACCAATAGTATATACCACATCATTCGAAAATACTTTTTTCTTTTTGATGCAAGTGAAAGGAACGTATAAGTAACTTTGCAAGTACTTTGATAAAAATACATCAAACGGTATGCAAGAATGAACTTGCCTAAGATAAAGGTGGCAATTCATGTCCTTCGGGGTTCTAGGGTTTGCGGTAAAACCCCGAGATCTGAAAATAGCAATGTAATCCTGGTAAGGACTACTGAAACACTGTCAAGATGCTATTATGCATAGATATGAGATGCATCGTAAAATCCCCAAAAATACCCAAGTTATGGATTTTAATACTTTTTGAGTGTTTTGGAATTTTTTATTATTTAAAGAGTTTGACAGCAATTTTCATGAGGAATAAATTTTAAAGTGATTAAATTGAAATAGTTCAATATAATTGAACTTCAAGACTTTATTTTCCCATATTATTTTCTTTTAGGAAAATAGTTTTGAAAAAGAATTTCAAATCATTTCCACTTAAGGATCTTTGAATTTTTATTCACAAAATATTTTTCAAAACTTCAAATAAAACTTATATTAAAATTCCACATAATTTATAGAGTGTGTTGACTATTTTTAGCTGATTTTTGTTCCTTTTGTTTGGGAGTTAAAATTCATTTAAGTTTGGATAATTTTATTTGGTGAATTACCAAAATGCCCCTGGGCCTAATGGGTTGGACCAAACCACTTGGGCTGAGCCCAACTTGCTCCTGGGTCGCACCCGACCCGGTCAACTCTCTCTCCCACATGCTCTCTCTCTCGTTCCTCTCGTTCCCCTCCTGGTGACGCGTCGCCGCCGCCACCGCCACGCTCGGCTCTTGCCGTTGCCGGCCGTCTCCTATGCCGCCGCATGCCAGAGATGCTCCGCCGTCTCTCCGCTTCCAATTCCCCTGCACGAAGGCCTCCTGTTCACCCCTAATTTCTCCCCCGAGCGGAATGCTGCTCTTCTACTGCTGCTATCACCGACGGGATGGCGGTGTTGCCATCACCGCAACCGCGGCGACCCACGCCTATCTCAGCTCCATGCCCTGCTTCGGCTACAACTGCTCGAGGTGCTCTCTTCTGTGACCGGCTAGTGAGCCGATGAATTGTGTCCGTGATGAACTAATTGGTGTGTGATGAACTGAGTACTAGTGGCTATGGTATTGTCCCTTGCAATCTTGCTGATGACAGATGGTCTCGGTGTTGATCTAGGGTTTCTGGACATGTCAATTATCCAATTGGATGTCCTGAATGTGCTTAAGATCATGTGTTTTCTTCCAATTTAAGTTACAGGAGCTTTTTAGTGCTTTCCTTGTGCTTCTTCAGAGCAAATACTTGCTCTGCTGTGTTATGTGCTTGTGATGAGCTTCTTAGCTTTGAAGCTAGAGCTTTAAACAGCTTGACTGTAATTTTATCCTACTCTTGTGTGCAATTTAATTGAATTAGGGTATATACTGCTATGTGAAACCTCCTTAGAGTGTACACAAGCAATATAACATCCCTGATACAAACTATTTTGTGCTAAGAGCTGTGATCTATCAAGTCTAGCTGTGTCCAGCATTTCTGGTAGCTTTTCTTGGTAAATTTCGATAAGAACAGATATAAAATACACTTGATCTTGTTGTTTAGATACTTTTGTAATTTCTTGGCTGCTACCAATGATGCAAAGGCTGAGGCATATATTTTTGATAAGAACAGATATTAGTGTGGATTTTATTCTCTGTGATGATTCAGTATAGCAACTCTATGCAAGTCTGAGAGATACACTTCTTTCTATCCTCCTAGTTGAGATCTAGTTGAAGGGTAATTGGAATGATTTACAGATGTATTCTTGGATAGATTTTAATGTGCTGCCCTGCTCTCCTCTCTTTCTAGCACTGTCCTGTCATTCACAGAACTTGCTAGCATCCAAACATGCCAGATTTATTTCCTGAGATAATAAGCATGATTGAGTATATGTTTCAGTGTTAAGTATCAGATTTTAGTGAGCTATAGTCTCTGGACAGATTTAGGTGTTGTTTAGCACTGATAAGAACAAATGTGGTGCTTGATTTGTTGGCCTAGCCGATGATGCAAAGGCTGAGGCACTGCCCCTTAATAAGAACAGATACCAAAATTGTGATTTTGATTCTCTGTGATGAGCCTGTATGGCACCACCATACAAACTGAGAGATCTTTCCCATGCCTACTCTTTCTCTTAATACTTATTTTTCCTATGCCTTTCTCCTCCTATTCTCCTCTCCTTTCCAGAGAACTGATAAGAACAGATCTGCCCCTCTCCTCTCTTTCCCTCTCATCTAAATTCTCTTGATCCTAGTAACCTGCTGTTGGAGAGAAGCTTGGTCTTCTGGAAATTGATGATAACCTGCGTCTTGTGGCTAGCCTGCTCCTCCTCGCTGCTTGACCTATTTCCTAGTTGTTCTAAAGATTGGGCCTGATGTGGTGGTGTTCTTGGTGTTCTTGAGATGCTATGGCTGATATGGAAGAGTATGTTTAGCTGCTGATATGATTGTGTTGATATGAGAAGAGTGTGGTGCGGCTGGTTGTTTCTTTTAATTGTGGGAAATCCATAGAGAGCAAATTCGAATTTTATGTGTGGCAAGCATGTTCTTATATAGGCCTAGCATGAGGATTACTTGGTGTTGAAGTAATAGTAGATATTTTGCTTGTGGATAGACATGCCTAGTCATTTTTCTTATCCCCTTATGTGGCATGCTTATCCACTCAAGTTTGGTATTATCCTCTTGTAGGATTTATTTTTGGGCATGCCAAATGGATTTTGTTACTACATGGGCTTGTGGGCTAAATCTCTTATATGGGCCTTGGCATAGGAATGGGTCAAGTGGGCTTTGAATTATATGGGTGGTGATTATCAAGTGGGCTTTGTTATTTCAAAAATGTGGAATTTGACTTTCTTTCTTCCTTGGTAAATAATACCATTGGAGAATTATTTTCATGTGGGCTTTTCTTGATTGGAACTTAATTAAATTAGAGAGATTAATAAGTTGCCTCTTTACCTAAGATAAATGGATCAAAGTTGCCTCTTGTCCCATGTTGCCTTTGTATCTTGCTTAAATGGATCATGTCCCTTGCTGCCTTCTTGATGCCTAGTTGATCCATGATGTCACAAATGATCCATTGTTTCCTTTGATTTAATATTGATCCCTCTAGTCAATATTTGGATGATAAGACAAGTTCTTATGGTTCAATAGTTGAGTTCCAAAATCAAATTGCCTCACCCTTGTGGTGAAGGCAAACATTTTAATTAACCAAAAACTTTTCTCTTGGCCTTATTTATTTTTAGATGAATTTCAATTGCTTCATGTATGAAAAAGAAATTGGTTAACAAGGTAGCTAGTCTTGTTACCAAATGCCTTTACATGACACAAAGATTTTGAATTCAAGTGGTTTAATAAGACATCCAATTGTCTTATGTATGCAAAAAGAATTGGTTGACAAGATTGATCAAGTCTTTCCTCCAAACTACTCTTTATATAACACAAACTTTTGAATAGTGGTGATGATCATATGGTTGGATTTTTCTTCCTTTCTTTCTTCTTGTATTATTTGCTTTGCAGGAAATGAAGAATAAGAAGATAGGAAAGAATAAGATGATTGGAAGACCAAGATATAGATGAAGATCAAGTTGATCTTATTTTGAGAATTCTTTTGATTAATTGTAAACTTCTTTTACTCGTTTTAAGATATGTGCATATTCCGGAAATGTTTGTAATATTTATTATTCTTTCAATTTGGAACTTGTAAAGTTTGTATATAACCCCAGTTGCATTTGTTGTATCACTTAAACTTTGGGACTTTGAATTTTTGGATTGTATAAGGGATTTGTAATTTGAGACGAGTGTAGATGAGATGATAGTATGATTTGTATGTGATGAGGAATGGATGGATTATATTCTCGTGTGACCAAGGATATGTGAATTTTGATGTATTAATCGTATGGTTGTGTTAAAGTTCCTATTTGAGTGATATTACTATTGTATTATAGATTTGTGTTCAAAAGTGTTGGAGATTAGGATAGGTCATGTCAAATTGTATATGACATTTGTGTAAGAATGATTTGTTGATATCATGTATGTATGATTTGATGATATGGTGGTATAAGGATACTTGAGATCATGGATGAATGTGGAAGTGATGACTTGGAATAAATATATGAGTGTGAAGGGTGTGATGGAATAGTCATAGATATGGAATGATATCTTGATACTTGTGTTTTGTATTTAATGTAAATGATATATTATCATATTTGAGAATTGTGATCCAAAGTGTCGGGAATTGTGGAAGATCATGTCTAATATCCTCGCACCTCGACAATCGACTAATTTGACCAATTAGTCTGTCGAGTGATAACTAATTTATTGTGATTGTGATTTCAGTTAATTTGGTATAAAGGTTATCTTGAAGTTTATTGCACTTGACAGGATGATCTAATCCCTAATTCATCGAGTCGAGCGAAACATCGATCACTTTATATTCTTTATTTCAAAAGTGCGAAATTTTCCTGCATTTTCAGATGCATGCTATGCGACTGCACAAATTCTAAATCTACCCTTTCTACTCTCTAAACTATGGGGTATTACATCCTCTCCCCCTTAAACTAAACTTCGTCCCGAAGTTTTGACTCCTCTCACGTAGGGATAAGTAGAAAGAACTTCTGCAGATATTGATTCACTCAAATTCCTTTCTGACGTTGACGTAGACCTAAGTGATCCCTTGTCCAACATACTTCTATGCATCCTCCATTGGTCCACACTATCCATTTCTCAACTTTCATTGACTATTTGATACATTCCGATGTTCTTACTACTCCTTCATGTCTCTCGAATCATCCAATTCAAACTCCTTGCATTACCTTGGCTTTATGGCCCTCCATGGAAGATCCTCTTCTTCATCCTTATAAGATCTTCAGATATGATCGTTGGTACACTTTCTTATAATCAGGAAACTACAAATACTTCAATTCTGATGGTAAGCTCATCGTCTAAGCTCCAGAACCTCTGAGATAACTGTCCTTACTGGCTATATAGAACATAAATCTTCCTAAGTGGTTTGCTTCCTCCGGATGGATTAGACACAGCTAGTCCATCCAACCATGAACACTATTTTATAGGTCGTCCTCCCGTCACTTGTAAAAAGGGTGAATAATCCTTTCAAGGTCAATCATCTTGTATCCTGGTATTGATACGGTATACTTTCTTATCCTTGAACTCTAGTTCCTTTTATTCCGTCTCATTTTGATCCTCTAGTCATAGCTCCTATGACCCCTGGATTCCTTGTGACTTTCACCCTCCAAATCTCAACTCCCTCTTTGGCTTTAGAATCTGGTTAATATTTCCAACAATGTTCATTCTTTCGAAGAACTTCTAGAGCATTGATAATCAGTTCAACACCATCTCAGTCCAAGTATTCCTTCCAAACTCCGTGTTTCTTAACCCAAGTACTATGCAATACACTTGTTCACTCTCCCCCTTAGAGTTTCCTAATACTTCCTCCATTATGACTCTTCTGTTGGTCAAACTTCATTCAGTCAACTCCATCCAGTTGAGCTTTGTAACTCACCTTTCTGCTTAAACTTCCACTATCTATACCTCATGGTCTTAGGAAGAACACAAGGTATATCCAACATATTGTGGATCCCCAGTATCGTTCTCCGGTAAAGAGATACTATTATCAGGTTTCCAGCAGTTTCCAAAAGAATACATGGTATGTCTACCATCTCAATGGTTGGCTCTAAGATGTCAATCCTCTTGATAACACATCTTTCTCCATAGTTGCTCCAAATATAAACTGTGACTTTGGGTACTTTGATAGCATATGTGTGAGACATCTTCTTCCAAATTGGTCCACCTTCTTGGCTTATCGTCAATCCATGACAAAATAGACTCTTCTCCATGGTTCTAATGCTCTTTTCAACATTAAATTTTGTAAATTAACCTCTTGACATGACTGATATGTCATTCCTAGAATATCAACGTGCCTCCATCCAAGTAATTCACTTCCCTCATCTCTTACTGACTTATCCTTATTTGTCGGATGTACTTTTCATCAACTCTTTCTTGTAAACTGTCTATGTATCCAACACCAAGTTATCTTCTTGTAATTGTCCAATCTCTGATTATGAACTCTTGTTTGGCGGTTGATTCCCACACTTCCGTTTCTAGTAATGCCTCAGAATAGACAATCACTCCCCGTTTATTCTTTAAGAACTGAAAATATCCATGTTCTTCTAGGGTTTATACTCCTTTATCTTCAACCTTATGGTACTCTTAGACACCTAAGTGTGGCTAAACTCCTTATCAAACTCAATCCAAGTAGTACCAATACCTCCTTATTACTCCAAATATAACCTCTTCCACCAAGTTATGACAAATCCATATATATTTGGCATATTTTCCTTCTTCATCCCTGAATTTGAACTTCCATGAAAAGAATTCATGACTTGATATGCCAAAACTTCATAACCTTCCTTCTTGGTTATGTCTCATAATGTAGTTTTCCTTGCATCATCTTAGGTAAATCCTTGTCCAGCTATTTGTAACACTCTTGGTCATACTTACTTTGTTCCTTCATCCTTCCTTATACTAGTAAAATATGCCTCCAAATCCTAATATGATGTGGAACATGGTCCATCCCCATCAGTGGCTTCATTGACTTTTGTCTTCTTTTGACTTCCTTCTCTTCGCGAGCTTCCATTGCTGCCTCAAATCTGACCACTCAGAACGCTCTCATACTAACCTATGTACCCTCTAGACCAGTAACATCAAGAAAGAACAAAATGTTGCAACATGCATTTGCACATCAAGTTCAAACTTCATGCCCGGATCTAGTCAATCAAAAATCCAATAAGATCCAATAAAACCCAAATACAGTTATATATCACTCATGCACCATAGGCCCGTAAAATAAGTAGTACTTTGAGTAAAAACATCTCAAGTACCTAGGCTTAGATGCTATACACTACAGGTTAGGTATATATTACCTTATAGACCTATTCTATATAACAACTCTTGCCTCACTGTATGATGGGACAGGTTTATCCTTCACTCAAAGTGTGTCTTCTATGAGTATTTACCACGATTGACCATTCGCAATTGAGTAACTCTGACCTAGTGTATAAGAATACCTATCTCCATCTTAGTTCAAAAGGAACTAAGTCTTCTTGGCATTGAACTTCGTCTACATACCTTGGCATACTTCCATACTTCTTCATTTCAGCAAGTGTAGCCTCACGTTCACTCGTGTAGGTACTATAGGTATACATGAATACCATAATACTTCACTTTTGGACAAGTGCACTGCTCCATAACCTCTATGAATTGGTACCTCTAATTGTCCGACCATCCACTTCGATCATGCATTCCAATGGAATTGGCATACTTACCATAACTTTCATGGCTTCATATATCCAACTCACCATTATCATCCTCTTATGTTCTCTTCTTCTTCCATCATCACCTCATGATAGGGTTCTACTTCATAGGATGCTATTATCAATGATACCACATAGATATCACCGACTTGAATATAACTCTATTTGATATAGCCATGGTATATGGCATTCCTTCAAGTGGTATACCAGTTTTAGAAAGAAACCAGATAGATAAGTACTATACCTATAGAAGAATAGACAAGAATACTCTATATAAGTATGATGTTATTATTCTCAAGTGAATAACCATCATAAGTTATAGAACGATATAGTTCAGATAAAATAACTTCCTATAGTCTTTACCAACCTACAAGTCTCCTAAAAGGGTTTTAAACCTAAGGTTGCTTTTTCTCTGATACCATCTGCGGTGACCCAGCACACCACTGCATGTTGTAGTGCGCAAGTCGTTGACATAACACTCATAGACTGAAAGTGCATGGTTGATCCCATGCATGGTTTTGGTAATTAATGACAATCTCTATGGACTAATATTTGCATTGAGCTTTTTGTGTAGGTTGTCCTTTAGCTTGTGTCAAGATCATTTGTTGATCAAGGCCAAGCTTGCTTGTCTCCATTGGTTGGAGTCAAGGTCAAGGTAGAAGATCATTTGTTGATCAAGGCCAAGCTTGACTCCATGTGTTGGAGTCAAGGTGCTTTGCTTGATCTCCATTTGTTGGAGTCAAGCTCAAGGGAAGAAAAGATTTGTGTTGATCAAGGCTTTGTGCGGATTGATCAACTATCAAGGCCAAGTGAAGATATACCGAAGGAGTGCTTTCCCCATCTTGGTGTATGGGGGAGCGTCATGTGAATCTTCACCAAGCAAGGCGCAATCAAGAAAGGTGGTTTGCCTTGAGGAGATGAAGATCGTCTTCATCGACCTCAAGTGGTTTAAGCGCAAGGCAAAGGTATGATCTTGATAGGGTTTCTATTTTACCGGTCTCATTATGTTTAGTGAGAGACCGGGTTATAGGATAGATAGCCGTACTATCAAGAGGGGCTCTCGACCGAGTGTCGTGATCGTATCGTTCGTGGAGAGCTCAAACCTTTGCATCCATGCAATCATCTTTATTGGTTCTTATTTGGATCTTATCGTGGTGTGGTATTGGTGCTTGTCATGCTTGTCATGACAAAGCCAAGGTCACCGAAAACGGTTTGCATTTGCGTCTTCTTTTGTGTTTTCGGTATTGGAGTTTTTGCCGGTTCTTTCGTGCGGAAGATTTATATCTTCCATCTCGTTGCAAAATCTCTATTGCTTGTTTGCCTTTTACAAAGGTTGCTTTTGTTGTCCTCTTTCCAACAAAATTGGTTTTACCTCTTCGGACTTCAATTGCAAAAGTTTCGGCTTTTCCGGTTTTCAAAAAAGGGAGGTCTTCCCGGCGTGTCCTTTTTAGAGAGGTCAAACTCTCTCCTTATGATCTCCTCCTCAAATGATGGACAATGACGTTTCTCTGCATGATCTTGTAGTACTCTTCGTTGCGATTCCAACGAGACCAAGATCATCGAAAACGGAGTCCGGATGATTAAGTTATGTTTTTCTCGTACCGGTTGGTCTGCCAAAATTGCCTTCAGCGGTAGTACCGCTGGCGCAGCGGTAGTACCGCTCCAACCTGGAGCGGTGCCACAGCTGCCCAGCAGTACAACCTCCAGCGGTAGTACCGCTGGTGCTACCGCCAGAGGTACCGCTGGGCAAGTTTTGGCTACGGGTATGGGGTTCGGTACCTCAGCGGTTTCTGCCTCGTACTACCGCTGGGATGGCTTAGCCCTTGCGGCTAAGTATCCACCGGTAGTACCGGCAGGACACCGGTAGTACCGCCACCTGGGGTCAGCGGTACCTCCCACAGGGTACCGCTGCCGCTGGAGTCGGTTTACACGCAGTACCGGTCCACATACCTGTAGCGGTAGTACCGCTGCCCCAGCGGTAGTACCGCCGTGCAGTTTTTCTGCACATAACGGCTAGTTTTTGGGGGTGGCTATAAATAGCCCCCTTTCTTCCCCAAGGGCTGGTTGCACGTTTTTCTGCTCACATTTTCTCTCTCCTCCATTGTTGCTAATCTTGTGAGCTTGATTCCTCTCCATCCCTCCAATGATTCTTGCCCAAACTTAGGGATTCAAGAGAGGAGATCTAGATCTACCATTCCACCAATCAAAATCCCCTCTAAGTGAGGGAAACTTGTGGATCTAGATTTTGGGGTTGCTTTGTGTTCATCCTCTTTGTTCTTCCTCTCTTATTCCCTCCATAGCATTAGTTGCTTTGGTTGGAATTTGGGAGTGAAGGATTTGAGCACTTTGTGTGCTCTTGCCTTTTGCATTTGTTGCATCGGGTTGCTCCCTCCACGGTGATACGTGAAGATCGACGGTGAAGAGCTTGTTACTCTTGGGTGCATTGTGTTCCCAAGAGCTTGTTGCCTCTTGGGTGCATTGTGTACCCTAGACGGTTGGAGGTGCCGCGAAGACTTCGAGTTGTGAAGCTTCGGCACGAGTTTGGGAGCCCCCAATTGAGTTGTGGGTGTGTGCCCCAAGAAGAAGTTGTAAAGGGCTCCGGAATCCGCCCCGAAGGATTCGATAGTGGAAGGTGAACCAATCCCTTGGGTGAGGTTCATCGGAGAATAGGGTGAGGCCTTTGTGGCATCTTGAGTAGGCCTCTTGTGGCGAGCTCACACCCCTCCAACGAGACGTACTCCCTTAACAAGGAGGAACTCGGGAATACATCCTCGTCTCCGCGTGCCTCGGTTATCTCTATACCCGAGCTTTACTTATGCAATTTACATTGTGATAGCCTTCGTGCTTGAAGTTCATATATTGCTATCACCTTGTTGCTTTAATTGCTTAGCATAAGTTGTTGGTGCACATAGGTGAACCTAGAATATTAGGTTGTTGGCTTGTTAATTTAAACACATAGTTTTATTCCGCAATTATCAAGCCCCTAATTAGAAAAAGTTTTAATCGCCTATTCACCCCCCCCCCTCTAGGCGACATCCGGGCATTGTTTGTTCTTTCAATTGGTATCAGAGCCTCGTCTCTCTTGTTTGGCTTTACCGCCTAGAGAGTAAAGATGTCGTCTAGGGATTTAGTGCACAATTCCTTGTTTAGATTTAATGGCACAAATTTTAATGTTTGGAAAACTCATATGCTTAATCACTTACGGGTTTTGGACCCCAATATTGAGCGAATCTTAGATATAGGTTTTTCTTCTCCAAAAGACTACGAAAGTACGAATTTAGAGGATGAGAAAAACTTATATCTAGATGCTCTAGCATCTAACGAGTTTTGCAAGTTTGTGAGTGTAGTTGTGTTTGAGTCAATCATGCCTCTCCGGGATGCTCATGAGCTATGGACCAAGCTTCAAGATAAATATGGCGTGTCCAACTCTTTTGAGGATGATTGCTCTCCCTCCACCTCGGCCGTGACGAGTTCTCGTCTTCATCTACTTCACCTAAATGTGGTAAGCCACAATCCAATGTAATGGTGAGTAGTGATAGGCTTTGCAATTTGGATAGTGAGCTCATTGTTGATGATCACTTATCTCTATCTTGTTGCAATGCTTCATCTTTGGACCTAAACACACATAGCACTATAAATGTCATACATGCTAGTGTTGATAGTCCTTGCATGTCGTCCAAAAATTGCTTAGATAAATCTAATGATGATATGCTTGCTTTATCTTGTTCCATTGATGAAAATGCTTGTGTTCCCTCTAACTCTTGCATGAATATAAATGTAGAGGAAACTCAATTAATTGTGGAACAAGATTTGAACTTGAGTAGTTCAAAAATTAATTATCCCTCTTCATCCACCTATCATTGCCTTATGGCTAAATCTTCTTCTAGCAATGATAATAATAATGATAATGATGATGATAATAATGATGAAGAAGATGATGTGGAAAAGGTTAATGCTATGCTTCAAAATAAAGGTCTAATGATTCTTAAAGCTCTTCCTAGCAATAATAGTGCTCAAGCTAACCTCTTTGAAATCATGAGCACTCTTATTGAGCGTGGGGAAACTATTGAGGCCTTGGAAGCAAGTCTTGAAGAAAAGGGTAAGATGGAAAGAGATGATGCTATGGAGAAAGCATCGTTAGAAGATGCTCTTGAGGAAGAGAAAGAGACTCGTGTCTCTCTTGAGGAGAAATTAGAAAATATAGAGGAATCTCATAATGATATAATTGCTAAAATCATTAAAGAACGTGACCATGCTCATGCTAAATATAAAGTGTTTAAAATGGAAAATGCTAGATTAAATAATGAGCTTGTCATGTTATCTTCCTCTACTCCTAATGTCAATGATGCTTGTGCTACTAACTCCACTTCTTGTGAAGCATCTATTATGAAGGAGAATGTTGAGCTAAGGGCTCAACTTGAGTTGCTAACTAGCAAGTATGAGAAGTTGGAAGCAAGTCATGAAAAGCTATCTAGCTCTAATGATGAACTTCTAGCATCCTATGCTTGTCTTAAGTTAGCTCATGAGGCCATCACTACAAAGGTAACATCTAGTGAGCCTCATGTGGATATTAGCACAACTTTAATTAATAATGCTATATTGCCATGTGCTAGTCCTAGTAGTTCATCCACTAAAAATGTTGGTACATCTTGTGATGAACTACTTGCTTTGCCTTGTTGCTCTAACAACGATGCATCTACCTCCTCTAGTACTTGTGTTGTCACTAACCATGTAGAGAAAAGAGGAGAGCTCAAGGCCCAAGCCACTTCTTTGAAGAAAGGCTTGGAAAAGCGTCATGAAGGGAAGCGTGCACTTGACAACATGTTGAGTGTGCAACAATCCCCCAATGACAAGAGTGGACTTGGATTCAACTCCAACAACAAGATCAAGTCCAAGGTTGAGAAGAAGAAGAAGGGCCAAGTTCAAATCAAGAATCCGGCCAACATCATTTGCTTCAAGTGCAAGCTAGAAGGGCATCATGTTCGTGATTGCCCAATGAAGAAGAAGAAGCCTCTTAGTGAGAAGCAACTAGGGAAGCGGCCTCTTGTTCAATCTCGTGCTCAACCACGGGTTGAACAAAGACCACCTCCTAAGAAGACTCAAGTCAACGCTCCTCAAGTTGAGGAGCCTATTAAGAAGAAGAAGAGTCGGTGTTGCTACCTTTGCCGTGGCAAAGGTCATTTTGCTTCTTCATGTACTAACGGTACCCCATCCAACCCTATCATAATTGATGATGTTTATTCTATTGGGAAGGATAGAATTGGCAATGTGTTTGCCAAATATGTGGGAGCTCAAAGTGGTGTGAAGAAAAGCACCATTTGGGTTCCCAAACCTATTGTGACTAACCTCTTAGGACCCAACTTGGTTGGGGACCAACAAGCTTCAACTTGATCAATAGGTGATTGTGGAGGACATTGGTGACTTGGCTATTTTTGAAGAATTAAGGGATCTTCATGGGTTTATTTCTCAAGCCAAGTCAATTGGATTATCACATATCTATCTCATATCCAATGCTTCCTCCTTGCGGTAACTTGTATTTAACTCAAATATTCATTGAAAGTTGCTTGCTCCCTTGCATGTGTTAGTCTTGTTCCTAATATGTGCTTGTATGTGATATGCTTCTTTCCTACTAGTCTTGTTACTCAAGGTTGTGTATGTTAGTTGTGTATCATGTATGTGTAATTTGTGTGTTGAGCCGTTTGGATCTTGTGTTGATTTTAATTGGCTTTTTGAGATATTAATGGACTATCCCATTTTGGGGGAGTGAAATGCTTTGTGCACTTCACAAACCTAAAAATGTGTGTACATGAAGGACACCACCTAGTATTGATATTTCAATATTATCTAGCTACTATGTGGTATGTCATATTCATGAGAAATTCAAATTCTACATGTCCATTAATTTCTCTAGTTGGTTTTATTTGCCTCTTGTTTAAAAATAAAATGAATTATCACATTATGGGGGAGTAATAAGCTATGTGCATATTACAATCCCATAAAAATGTGAACATTTGAGGTTTGCCACTTAGAGTTGATATTGTATATTATCCATTTCCTATGTGGCATGTTTACTCAAACAAGTTCCAATTTTCCTTTGTGGTTACCCTTTGGTTCTTGTTTGTGTGAGGTTGCTTGGTGTGGTTTTTCTCTAATATGCATTTCCATATATTATGTGAGAAACCATTTGTTTCCGTTTATTCTAACCATGGCTTTGCCGGTTGGTTCGAATAATTGAAACTACCAACAAACCTCTTTAAAAATGGTGTTTTAATTCCTATCTTTTGCCATTTGCTAGTTTGTGGTGAAGTTGGTCTTGTACATCATTCCTTTATACCACCGAGAAATATCTCTATATACTCCTTGTCCATGACAAGTGATACTAGTAATTGTGGTGGATTTTTTAGACCATCTTCACATTGGCTCTTGCGTCGATTTGCTTTATCTTTTGCCTTCCTTGCCTTTTGAATGGAACCTATTTTTCAATTGGTAGTGTTTAGTGTTGTAAATAAAATATGGAGAGTAATGATCCCTTGTGCATGCATTTTGTATTCAAATGCAAATATCAAAGATAATGCATGTATATTGGGGGAGCATTTCTTTTTATTTAGAACACTAACCTATCTATCAATTTTTGATCCCTTCAATTGGCATTTGATTCTTTATCTTGTGTTGGTACCTTCAATTGGTATTAATTGGAATTTAATATCTCCTCCATAGATATTTGTTCGAATTAATATTTTTTGTGGGAGTCTTGATACCTTCTTGCCTATTTCACTTTACTTGATTTCGGTCAAGTATCACCCTCTTCTTGGTATCTTTTCTCCTAAAATGACATTTGTTGTTTTAATTGGTATCTTATTTTCAATTGATGTCTTATCGATCATTTGTTGTGTTGATTTGATTTCTTTTGATATCACACCTCATGTGTTGATGTGTTATGGAATCAATCATTAGTTGATTTGTTTTTTTTTTCCTCAATCATGTGTTGATTTGGATTTTGATATAATTTGGACAACCTTTTCTTGTCACACCTTGGTGTGCTTTATTGGTTTACTTGGTGTTTTTGTCCAATTTGTATCTCTTTTGGTTCTTGTAAGTCTATGCATGCTTTTTACTAGTATATATATTATTTAGCATGCTAGTCTTTCTAGTTCCAATATATAGGGGATACTCCACCGAATCCTAAATCGGCTAAGATGTGCATGAAATTCAATTTCATATCTATATGCACATATTTATGTGGAGTGTTTCCTATATATTGTAGTTTATCTAACTACTATGGGACCCAATGAGTTTGGGAACCATTTTGTACTCTAATTGTGTTTTAGGTACAATGGAGATGCATTGGATGCTTGCCTCATTCATAAGGAAGGTGTTCTCACCATGTGATTGTCGGAGTCAAGCTTTGATGACAAACCAACTCTCATCATCTTCATCTTCAATGCATCTCGGTAACAAGTATCTATCTCATGCATACCTTTCTAGTATTCAACCTTGTGTAGGTTGCCTCTTGGCATGAAAGCTCTTATATGCAATTGTTGTGGTTTTGGCTTTTTCCTTCACTTAATATATCTTTGTGATATGTGTGTTGAATTTGCAAAAACCTTTCTTCAATTGATATTATTTCCTTGTGATACTTGTTGCCTATTTCAAAGCATCTCCACTATCTCTTGTTCCCTTAGTGATATGTGTGATGCATTTGATATATTTGAAGTTCATTTATATACAATGAGATAAATTTGAGCTATGTGCTATGCTTTCAAGCAACAATCTCGTTTGTATATTTATGACTTCCTTTTGGATACCTTGTTCTCTTTTTCCCGGACCATTTCGTATGTACATGTTTCTTTGCGGATGTATATCTTTGTGGTTTGTCTAATTAGAAACCTATACATATGAGAGAGGTCACCTTTTAGTCGGTATCCTATTTCTTTTGAGCCACCTTGTTTTTCATCTATAATTCTTTGGTGGTTCCAAATTTGTCTCATGAGTGCTTGTCTTATTGTTTATTGGTATCTTTACACACTCATGTATTTTTGAAGATCTTTTACCTCATGCTTACCATGGTGAGCATGTTGATTTTATTGGCTAAATGTTCTCACTTGCTTTTGGCATTTTCAATTGGTTTTAGTTTCCAATTGGTATCCCTAAGCTTGTGAACATATCTCTTTAAAAGATCTCTTTATCTCGGTTGGGCCTATCTTATGTTGAATTTTTGAAAATTGGTATCTTTTTATGGCTCAACCACATCTTTGGTGCAAGTACTATGATTTGCTTTTGCATTATGCACAATTGCACTTGTTGAGTGTTCTAGATGATTTTGGGGGAGTGAGGACTCCATACTTGTGCACTCCTTATTTGTGCATGAACATTGGGGAGCTTCTCCGTTTTTATTTAGAAATCTCACTTTGGATCTTGTTGATTGCTTTTCTCCTTTGTGGAGATGTTTAAAATGGTTTCATCTTCTTTTTGCAATCTTTGGATCCTCAATATAGTTTGATTTCCTCTAATTATTCGTCAATGAATAAGTGCATTTGATTTCACTCATATCTTGAGTAATGCACACCTTTATGGAGGAACTCATATTATATTGGCTCTCTAAATTTTCTTCCCATTTCGGCAATCGATGCCAATGGGGGAGAAGTTTAGAGGGTTTAAGGGAATTTGGGTTTTATGCTTTTGTTGCATTTGCCTTTAATGCGCTTTGCATTCTTGCTTGTTTGTCATGCAAGGATGCTTTATTCATTATATAAACCCTCTTAAAAGGGATTGTCATCAATTACCAAAATGGGGGAGATTGAAAGTGCATGGTTGATCCCATGCATGGTTTTGGTAATTAATGACAATCTCTATGGACTAATATTTGCATTGAGCTTTTTGTGTAGGTTGTCCTTTAGCTTGTGTCAAGATCATTTGTTGATCAAGGCCAAGCTTGCTTGTCTCCATTGGTTGGAGTCAAGGTCAAGGTAGAAGATCATTTGTTGATCAAGGCCAAGCTTGACTCCATGTGTTGGAGTCAAGGTGCTTTGCTTGATCTCCATTTGTTGGAGTCAAGCTCAAGGGAAGAAAAGATTTGTGTTGATCAAGGCTTTGTGCGGATTGATCAACTATCAAGGCCAAGTGAAGATATACCGAAGGAGTGCTTTCCCCATCTTGGTGTATGGGGGAGCGTCATGTGAATCTTCACCAAGCAAGGCGCAATCAAGAAAGGTGGTTTGCCTTGAGGAGATGAAGATCGTCTTCATCGACCTCAAGTGGTTTAAGCGCAAGGCAAAGGTATGATCTTGATAGGGTTTCTATTTTACCGGTCTCATTATGTTTAGTGAGAGACCGGGTTATAGGATAGATAGCCGTACTATCAAGAGGGGCTCTCGACCGAGTGTCGTGATCGTATCGTTCGTGGAGAGCTCAAACCTTTGCATCCATGCAATCATCTTTATTGGTTCTTATTTGGATCTTATCGTGGTGTGGTATTGGTGCTTGTCATGCTTGTCATGACAAAGCCAAGGTCACCGAAAACGGTTTGCATTTGCGTCTTCTTTTGTGTTTTCGGTATTGGAGTTTTTGCCGGTTCTTTCGTGCGGAAGATTTATATCTTCCATCTCGTTGCAAAATCTCTATTGCTTGTTTGCCTTTTACAAAGGTTGCTTTTGTTGTCCTCTTTCCAACAAAATTGGTTTTACCTCCTTCGGACTTCAATTGCAAAAGTTTCGGCTTTTCCGGTTTTCAAAAAGGGAGGTCTTCCCGGCGTGTCCTTTTTAGAGAGGTCAAACTCTCTCCTTATGATCTCCTCCTCAAATGATGGACAATGACGTTTCTCTGCATGATCTTGTAGTACTCTTCGTTGCGATTCTAACGAGCCCAAGATCATCGAAAACGGAGTCCGGATGATTAAGTTATGTTTTTCTCGTACCGGTTGGTCTGCCAAAATTGCCTTCAGCGGTAGTACCGCTGGCGCAGCGGTAGTACCGCTCCAACCTGGAGCGGTGCCACAGCTGCCCAGCAGTACAACCTCCAGCGGTAGTACCGCTGGTGCTACCGCCAGAGGTACCGCTGGGCAAGTTTTGGCTACGGGTATGGGGTTCGGTACCTCAGCGGTTTCTGCCTCGTACTACCGCTGGGATGGCTTAGCCCTTGCGGCTAAGTATCCACCGGTAGTACCGGCAGGACACCGGTAGTACCGCCACCTGGGGTCAGCGGTACCTCCCACAGGGTACCGCTGCCGCTGGAGTCGGTTTACACGCAGTACCGGTCCACATACCTGTAGCGGTAGTACCGCTGCCCCAGCGGTAGTACCGCCGTGCAGTTTTTCTGCACATAACGGCTAGTTTTTGGGGGTGGCTATAAATAGCCCCCTTTCTTCCCCAAGGGCTGGTTGCACGTTTTTCTGCTCACATTTTCTCTCTCCTCCATTGTTGCTAATCTTGTGAGCTTGATTCCTCTCCATCCCTCCAATGATTCTTGCCCAAACTTAGGGATTCAAGAGAGGAGATCTAGATCTACCATTCCACCAATCAAAATCCCCTCTAAGTGAGGGAAACTTGTGGATCTAGATTTTGGGGTTGCTTTGTGTTCATCCTCTTTGTTCTTACTCTCTTATTCCCTCCATAGCATTAGTTGCTTTGGTTGGAATTTGGGAGTGAAGGATTTGAGCACTTTGTGTGCTCTTGCCTTTTGCATTTGTTGCATCGGGTTGCTCCCTCCACGGTGATACGTGAAGATCGACGGTGAAGAGCTTGTTACTCTTGGGTGCATTGTGTTCCCAAGAGCTTGTTGCCTCTTGGGTGCATTGTGTACCCTAGACGGTTGGAGGTGCCGCGAAGACTTCGAGTTGTGAAGCTTCGGCACGAGTTTGGGAGCCCCCAATTGAGTTGTGGGTGTGTGCCCCAAGAAGAAGTTGTAAAGGGCTCCGGAATCCGCCCCGAAGGATTCCGATAGTGGAAGGTGAACCAATCCCTTGGGTGAGGTTCATCGGAGAATAGGGTGAGGCCTTTGTGGCATCTTGAGTAGGCCTCTTGTGGCGAGCTCACACCCCTCCAACGAGACGTACTCCCTTAACAAGGAGGAACTCGGGAATACATCCTCGTCTCCGCGTGCCTCGGTTATCTCTATACCCGAGCTTTACTTATGCAATTTACATTGTGATAGCCTTCGTGCTTGAAGTTCATATATTTATATCACCTTGTTGCTTTAATTGCTTAGCATAAGTTGTTGGTGCACATAGGTGAACCTAGAATATTAGGTTGTTGGCTTGTTAATTTAAACACATATTTTTATTCCGCAATTATCAAGCCCCTAATTAGAAAAAGTTTTAATCGCCTATTCACCCCCCCCCCCTCTAGGAGACATCCGGGCATTGTTTGTTCTTTCACAGACGGACTTATCCGTGAATACTACATCCCTCAGAGTAGTACAACAGAAACATAGCAGGTCCAAGGTAACACTATAGGATTACAACAATATTCAATACAAAATCTTGAGAACCTTCTTTATATAAAAGCAAGTCTCATACAAGTGAAATCCAGAAAAGATCCAATTCGTAGCACTAAGCTGGAGATTATCTCTAGCTCTATTCCTAATCCACTACTGCTGTTGTCACGGCCCTAATCTAGTCCATCTAGAATATCTTTATCCAGGATTCCACTTCCTTCCAATAGATGTTGTCTCCTCCATTGGCAGTGTGGTCTTTGAGTATGCCATTGACACTGCTATCATTGCCCCTCCATTGCCATGGTTGCCGTCAATCTTTCGTTGGTGAAGTAGCGGTCAACTCCTTCAAGCTCCACCAGGTCGACTTGATTCCTTGTGGAAGACCTCCTCAACATCGTGATAGATATCTAGCAACGTCCTTGATGGCTCCAAAGTCTAAGCAGGGGATCAAATAGGAAGGGGTGAGTAACAGCGTTACTCAGCAAGTTCAGAATATATAGAGATAAGGTGTTTCATGCACTAGCTACTGCCAAAACCTCAGGTCTTTGGCATAAATGCAAGTTTTTGCAAACATTTCTTCAAAGGATAGATTTTATTATGAAAACTATGTCCACAGCCTCCACCGGTCTTGTGAATCCAAATAGGACTCCATTCCGGCCTCGATCTCGTAGTTCCATTTCGGGAACATGGTTGTGATATCACAAATTTGTTTGTTTGACTCTGCAGAGTTGCATCACTTTATCCAACAGTTGCCTGGCCCTTTATATGGTCTCTTTACACTTCATAAGTGTTATAGCTAAGGCTCAGGACATCCAGCCATGTGGAGCTTCTCCCAAATCAACACACATCCGCCCATTTATGATGCGGTAGGGGAATCATGTTCCACGCATACCCATCACCCCTCCCGAGGTTCCCCACCAATTACCCCGTCGGGCAGGAAGAGGACGCGCTTCCACGCCGTTGGCCGCCGCAACGACCCAACCCGGTGTAGGCTTTTCGAGGATATGCGGATGAGAAAAGAAGCCTCTGACTGACCCCGCCCATACAAAGTCTGTTGGTTGATGCTTTTACTACGGCGAAAGGATCACTGGAACATGGGTTATTAGTTCCTAAGGATATATACCTTCCCATACGATGGAACACCGTACCTATTCATCTTACCATTGTTCCACCGCCAACCAATAGTATATACCACATCATTCGAAAATAATTTTTCTTTTTGATGCAATTGAAAGGAACGTATAAGTAACTTTGCAAGTACTTTGATAAAAATACATCAAACGGTATGCAAGAATGAACTTGCCTAAGATAAAGGTGGCAATTCATGTCCTTCGGGGTTCTAGGGTTTGCGGAAAACCCCGAGATCTGAAAATAGCAATGTAATCCTGGTAAGGACTACTGAAACACTGTCAAGATGCTATTATGCATAGATATGAGATGCATCGTAAAATCCCCAAAAATACCCAAGTTATGGATTTTAATACTTTTCGAGTGTTTTGGAGTTTTTAATTATTTAAAGAGTTTGACAACAATTTTCATGAGGAATAAATTTTAAAGTGATTAAATTGAAATAGTTCAATATAATTGAACTTCAAGACTTTATTTTCCCATATTATTTTCTTTTAGGAAAATAGTTTTGAAAAAGAATTTCAAATCATTTCCACTTAAGGATCTTTGAATTTTTATTCACAAATTATTTTTCAAAACTTCAAATAAAACTTATATTAAAATTCCACATAATTTATAGAGTGTGTTGACTATTTTTAGCTGATTTTTGTTCCTTTTGTTTGGGATTTAAAATTCATTTAAGTTGGATAATTTTATTTGGTGAATTACCAAAATGCCCCTGGGCCTAATGGGTTGGACCAAACCACTTGGGCTGAGCCCAACTTGCTCCTGGGTCGCACCCGACCCGGTCAACTCTCTCTCCCACATGCTCTTTCTTTTGTTCCTCTCGTTTCCCTCCTGGTGACACGTCGCCGCCGCTACCGCCACGCTCGGCTCTGGCCGTTGCCGGCCGTCTCCTACGCCGCCTCTCGCCAGAGATGCTCCGCCGTCTCTCCACTTCCGATTCCCTGCACAACGCCTCCTGTTCCCCCCAATTTCTCCCCCGAACAGAACCCTAACCCTAGCCGCTGCTGCCGCTCATGATTCCGGCCACCGCCAGCTCCTATCGCCGCCACCCCTGCAGTCTCGCACCGGCTACGCCTCCTTCTACTTCCTCTCTTCTCCAGGCTGTCTGCCCCGACACCCTCGAGCTCTGCTCGACAGCGCCTTCTCGGTGCGCTGCTCCGTGTCGACCACGGCCTCCACCTCGAACCCCTGCTCGACCTGCTACTTAACCTCGCCTTCACTCCGATGCCGGTGGGATGGCAGTACATCGCTGCAACCCCGACATCCACCTCTGACGACGGGTGGTACTGGACATGGTGGTGTGGTGGTGGTCTGGTGGATGGTAGTGGTGCGGTGGTGCTGTGAATGCTGCTCTTCTGCTGCTGCTGCTGTCACCGACGGGATGGCGGTATTGCCATCACCGCAACCTCGACGACCCACGCCTATCTCAGCTCCATGCCCTGCTTCGGCTACAACTGCTCGAGGTGCTCTCTTCTGTGACCGGCTAGTGAGCCGATGAATTGTGTCCGTGATGAACTAATTGGTATGTGATGAACTGAGTACTAGTGGCTATGGTACTGTCCCTTGCAATCTTGCTGATGACAGATGGTCTCGGTGTTGATCTAGGGTTTCTGGACATGTCAATTATCCAATTGGATGTCCTGAATGTGCTTAAGATCATGTGTTTTCTTCCAATTTAAGTTACAGGAGCTTTTTAGTGCTTTCCTGTGCTTCTTCAGAGCAAATACTTGCTCTGCTGTGTTATGTGCTTGTGATGAGCTTCTTAGCTCTGAAGCTAGAGCTTTAAACAGCTTGACTGTAATTTTATCCTACTCTTGTGTGCAATTTAATTGAATTAGGGTATATACTGCTATGTGAAACCTCCTCAGAGTGTACACAAGCAATATAACATCCCTGGTACAAACTATTTTGTGCTAAGAGCTGTGATCTATCAAGTCTAGCTGTGTCCAGCATTTCTGGTAGCTTTTCTTGGTAAATTTCGATAAGAACAGATATAAAATACACTTGATCTTGTTGTTTAGATACTTTTGTAATTTCTTGGCTGCTACCAATGATGCAAAGGCTGAGGCATATCTTTTTGATAAGAACAGATATTAGTGTGGCTTTTATTCTCTGTGATGATTCAGTATAGCAACTCTATGCAAGTCTGAGAGATACACTTCTTTCTATCCTCCTAGTTGAGATCTAGTTGAAGGGTAATTGGAATGATTTACAGATGTATTCTTGGATAGATTTTAATGTGCTGCCCTGCTCTCCTCTCTTTCTAGCACTATCCTGTCATTCACAGAACTTGTTAGCATCCAAACATGCCAGATTTATTTCCTGAGATAATAAGCATGATTGAGTATATGTTTCAGTGTTAAGTATCAGAATGGTGTTTGTTGGTACTCAACTTCCTCTTCCTGTTTTCTGCCTTCTTGATATTATCTTCCAGTGCGATGGCTTGGTCCAAAGGGCCTGATAATTTGGGGCGTATGCGACAGTCAAAGGGATTTTCAGCTCGTCGCATAGTCCCTTGAGGAATTTTTCTTTCCTCTTGCCATCCGTGTCAATGTCTTCAGGTGCATAGTGGGACAAAGTATAGAAGTCATCCATGTACTCCTTAAGTGTCCTGTTTCCCTGTCTCAGACTCCTGAATTCCTCCTTCTTCAAGTTCATAATGCCCGAAGAGATATGGGCATTACGAAAGCCTTCTTTGAAGGTTTCCCAAGTCAAGCCATTCAGAGGGTGGGTGATTTGATATGTTTCCCACCATTGTGCTGCTGGCCCCTCCAACAAATGAGCTGTGAATCTCACCATCTCAGTGTCAGTGCATTCACAAGTCATCAAGTCCTTGTGCACAGAACGAAGCCAGTCATGTGCCACAATGGGTTCCATTGCAGTTGAGAACTTGTTAGGCCTAAGCCTCAGAAACCTGGCAAGTCTGTCCACTGGTGGGGGTGGTGGCGGTGGCGGGGGTGGTGGCGGTGGCGGCGCATGCTGATTGGCCATGAATTGTGCCATCATTGTCATCAGCTGAGTCTGTGCTGCTATCATCTGTTGAAACATAGCATCGTGTTGTTGTTGTTGTTGTTGTTGTTGTTGTTGTTGTTGTTGTTGTTGTTGTTGTTGTTGTTGTTGTGTTGTTGTTGTTGTCGGGATTTCGACGAGGAGGCATCTGTGGTTTAAGAATAGATGAGTATAGATAGAAAGAACTAAAGAAATATTCTACCCATACAAACAGTTAACACAAATTTAACAACAACAAACACCAGCTCAACACAAACTTTTTAATAAAAACGAACAGATTATTCAGAAAGCAAAACACACCAAGGTTCTGAAAACGAAAGCGATGGTACTGCCATACCACAAATTGGTAGGTCAATACGAAAATGAAAGGTAGCGTCGAAGTAGAAGAATGGTAGTCTTGCTAACTAATCTACTCGACCATGGCATCCTCATCCTCTTCCACTATCTCAATAGTGATCCCCTCCTTATCAAGTGCCATCTTGAGCTCCTTCAACTCCTTCTCCAGAGCGGAGTTCTTCTCTTGCAGCTCTCTCTTCTCTGCACGAAGTCGCTCAATCAAGTCGTGGTCAGCCTCTAGCTCCACCTCATTGCTTTCAAGCTCCATCTTCAAGGTCCTTATCTCCTTGTTCTTCGCCTGATTTCTCTTCTCTTGATTCTGGAACTTCTTCTCCTGTACCTTGAACAACTCCTACTGGGCCTTGGCTTCTTCTTCTTGAGCCTGGATCTTCTTCTCACTCTCCTTGAGTTGGGCACATAACTCATCATTCTTCAAAAGCTCGGAACGTCTATCTTCATGGAGGTCATTGAGGTGATTCTCTAAGTCCTGAAGATACCTACATACGGGCTTAAACTTGCACCTATCTTCAACATCGATGTCATAAGGCTCTCCCGCTTCGGACCGTCTCCCAAAGTGATGGAGGTAGTGACCCCTCAGCTCCCGGTGATGACGTCCGCAAAGTCGTGCTATCAGGTCCTGAATGATGAGGTTGAGTCCCTTCTCCATGGAGTCGCTAATCAGCTTGATCTCGATGGCATCAGTCTGGGGCTCGGTCTGTCGTCCAGCTTGGATGGCCTTGATTCCCCAGCAGCCTTCCTTGTTGAACTTCTTCAGAATATTGCCCTTGATCGTCGGCACGGGTAGCTCTAATAGTCCAACTAGCTCGAGGAGATAGCCACCAAAACGAGTGTCCTTGAAGTCATCGGCGGTGCTGAAGTTGAAGCTCGTCATCCTTAAGTATAAGAAACAAGATATGAGATACAAAAATTCATAAGACAAGAAGTTACGAGTGAAACTTAAGGAAAAAGGCATACTAAATTTTTTGTATACTTTATAACTTAGAAATAATTTTTTTTGGTCCACCTATTTCTATCCAAACTTAGGGTTTCGAACCTACAGGCAACACAGTGCTCTGATACCATCTGTAGCGGACCTGCACTTAAAATATAGGCATGATCCCTGTGTATAGTACAAACCCCTGGATCGAATCATTTGCACACACAGTTGAGATGTATATCACAACAGTGCATCAATTATTACACGAATGATCCAAGTACTTAGGAAAATATTCGATTACAACTTCGCATAGCTCAAGGCTAGCTCAAAGAGTAAACAGCGGAAATAACTTTATTCATGGAGCCCTCATCATCTTCATGCAGCCACAGGCGAGCATGTCGGTTGAAGACTCGAAACCCAACATCGTTCCTTACTCATCGTCAGAACAACCTGATAACAGATATCAACAAGGTGGGTCAGAACCATATGAAATGGATCTGGCAAGCGACACTTTGTGGACTCATAGAGGAAAACTCTAATAACCTATATGCATATTTGGCTTGTGGAGTTTGAAGGCTGTTTTGCATAAAGCCAATTTTTCCTATCTCTTTTCAAAACACTTTTCATCTATACGAGACAAGTATGGTATGACAACCATTGTCTCAACTACCCTTGTTCACCCATCAAGTTTTAACTTAGAGAAAATTAGAGTGATGAGATCTTCCGTTGACGTCCTCGTCCAGCTTGCTCAGAATCGTCCGTAACCGGGGACACGGCTAAGTACTTAGATTGACACTCTGCAGAGGTTGTGCACTTTCACCATAAGACTCCATCAACCCATTCTGACCTTGACCTTCTTGAAGTGAAAAGGAAAGGAGAGGATGGAGACGAGACTTTTCCGAAGTATTTTCCCGACCACTGCCGTCCTGACGCGCTCCACCTACATTCCTCTACCACCACCTGTCAGGCCGGGCCGGTTCCATACTACATACTTAGTCAAGCCAGAGCCCATATGACATATGGCTGCACGGTAAGCTCACTAAACTCGGAGTAACGTTGATCTCTTTGTCCCTGGGTGGCCATCCACAAGTGAGCCAATCTCGGGTGAAAAACACCATAGACATGGCCCCGAGTAGCCACTCAACCATAAACCACCAAGCAATGCCAAAATCCACCCAGGAGGTTCTTTAACTTAGTAGAATTTTTACTTATAACAAAAACAACATTTTGCATAGCATTTATAGAAATCTACCAAGTTATAATAGGTGCATCTAGACCATCTAGTAAAGGGAGAAACTATTCTAAACAGTTTTTAGCATAGCAATACTAATAAGCCTATCATGCTATTTTCCAAGTATTACTACACATGCATATATCAAAATAGTAGGACAAAAATATGCAAGTGTGCCACTTGCCTTGGCAACAAGAGTGACAGGAGTAGCAACCACCAAAGTCTTCGTGACCCTCCGAGTAATCTAACAAAAATACAAAACACACAAATAAACATACAAATTCACACAAGTGACAATACAAAAATTATGCCATGCATGAGTATGCAAAAAAATTACAATAACACAAAAGTAAAATAACTTTTAGTTCTCTGGTTGTTCTATATGCATGATGCCACAAACAAATTTTAAAAATTTACTTAATAGGAATAATTCCAAAACACCTAAATAAGGGCAAACACACAAATTCTAAAGTTTCTGCATAATTTTTTTTTAATAAAATATGATGAACATGCTACTGTAGCGGACCTGCACTTAAATATAGGCACGATCCCTGTGTATAGTGCAAATCCCTGGATCGAATCATTTGCACACACAGTTAAGATGAATATCACAACAGTGCATCAATTATTACACGAATGATCCAAGTACTTAGGAAAATATCCATTACAAATTGCATAGCTCAAGGCTAGCTCAAAGAGTAAACAGCGGAAATAACTTTATTCATGGAGCCCTCATCATCTTCATGCAGCCACAGGCGAGCATGTCGGTTGAAGACTCGAAACCCAACATCGTTCCTTACTCATTGTCAGAATAACCTGATAACAGATATCAACGAGGTGGGTCAGAACCATATGAAATGGATCTGGCAAGCGACACTTTGTGGACTCATAGAGGAAAACTCTAATAACCTATATGCATATTTGGCTTGTGGAGTTTGAAGGCTGTTTTGCATAAAGCCAATTTTTCCTATCTCTTTTCAAAACACTTTTCATATATACGAGACAAGTATGGTATGACAACCATTTTCTCAACTACCCTTGTTCACCCATCAAGTTTTAACTTAGAGAAATTAGAATGATGAGATCCTCCGTTGACGTCCTTGTCCAGCTTGCTCAGAATTGTCCGTAACCGGGGACACGGCTAAGTACTTAGATTGACACTCTGCAGAGGTTGTGCACTTTCACCATAAGACTCCATCAACCCATTCTGACCTTGACCTTCTTGAAGTGAAAAGGAAAGGAGAGGATGGAGACGAGACTTTTCCGAAGTATTTTCCCGACCACTGCCGTCCTGACGCGCTCCACCTACAAACCTCTACCACCACCTGTCAGGCCGGGCCGGTTCCATACTACATACTTAGTCAAGCCAGAGCCCATATGACATATGGCTGCACGGTAAGTTCACTAAACTCAGAGTAACGTTGATCTCTTTGTCCCTGGGTGGCCGTCCACAAGTGAGCCATTCTCGGGTGAAAAACACCATAGACATGGTCCCGAGTAGCCACTCAACCATAAACCACCAAGCAATGCCAAAATCCACCCAGGAGGTTCTTTAACTTAGTAGAATTTTTACTTTTAACAAAAACAACATTTTGCATAGCATTTCTATAATTCTACCAAGTTATAATAGGAGCATCTAGACCATCTAGTAAGGGGGAAACTATTCTAAACATTTTTTTTAGCATAGCAATACTAATAAGCCTATCATGCTATTTTCCAAATATCACTACCACATGCATATATCAAAATAATAGGACAAGTTATGCAAGTGTGCCACTTGCCTTGGCAACAAGAGTGACAGGAGTAGCAACCACCAAAGTCTTCGTGACCCTCCGAGTAATCTAACAAAAATACAAAACACACAAATAAACATACAAATTCACACAAGTGACAATACAAAAAATTATGCCATGCATGAGTATGCAAAAATTACAATAACACAAAAGTAAAATAACTTTTAGTTCTCTGGTTGTTCTATATGCATGATTCCACAAACAAATTTTAAAAATTTACTTAATAGGAATAAATTCCAAAACACCTAAATAAGGGCAAACACACAAATTCTAAAGTTTCTGCATAAAAACATTTTAATAAAATATGATGAACATGCTACTGGACAGAGGACATCTAAACAAGATTTTAGCAACTTGATTCACTCAAAAGGATTTGTAAAACTCATTTTATAGCCTAAACAAGTTAATACACAATCTGTAAATAACGAGTTTATGCACGATACAAAAATTAACAAAAACTATACTACTGGATTCTACTCATTTTTCTCAATCCGTAGACATCAAAATCACTAAATTCGGAGTTGTGGTTCAAAAGATATGGAATTTCAAAGTTTGGATGATTTTCTGCCCAAAAACAGAAAAACAGATAAAAGATTAAAAGGAACGGCGACGTGGCGCGTCCTGATTCGTCGGTACCGGTTCGGTTTAAAAGAATAAAACGCAGCCACAGGATCAAGATCTAACGGCCGACAACAAGTGGCCGGAAACGGGCGGCGCGGCCGGCCGAAACCCTAGCCCGCGCGGCGGCGGCGGGCCGGCATCGCGCGTTCCGACGCATCTAGAGGGTTAGGGAGGGGGCTTTTGCTACCTTTGAAGAGAGGAGGATGGTGCGGATTCGGTGGCGAAGCGGACGGCGATGAGGTGCTCCGGTGCTCCTCTGATTCCTCACCGGAGTTGAAGGAGGCGGCGGCCGGGCGCGGTCGGAGATGCTCCCGTCGCTCCGCTGCGAGGAAGGGCACCAAAAGGTGTCAAAATGATGCGCACGGACAAAATAGAAAAGAAAGGGGCGAGGAGAGGGTACGGGGACGCCGGAGTTGGCCGGGAGGATGCTCGACGGTGGCGACGGCCGGCGGAACGACGAGCACGATTGGGGGCAGCCTAGGGGCTCCCGGGTGTCGAGTGGAGGGGGCAAAGGGAGAGGAGGAGGTGGGGGTTAAGAGGGGCAAGGTGGAGGGGGAGGGGCACGGCTTGAAGGCCGGATTCGAGTGGGATGTGGGTGCGGGGGGGTTTCGGCCATTGATGGCCTCCACTGGAGAGGAAGAGACGATGACGTCAGCATGACGTCATCATCTTTTTTTTATTGCTTTTCTGAAAATGCTAATAACTTTTAAAATACAAGCCCAAAAATTAAGAAATAAATTTGTAAAAATTTTTAATTAAAATATCTACTAGAAAAACTTATTTGCAAAATATTTAGAAGACTTTTTATTTACAAGTTTGCCACTGGCATTAAAAGGCCTTTATTGGCATTTTCTTATAAGAAAAAATATAAAAGAAAATATTTTTGTTTTTAGGAAAAATAATCAAACACAAATGCACAAATGCAACAATGATGCCATGATATGCATGCAATGCAATGTTTGAAATTTTGGGATGTTACATTGGAAGACCAAGATATAGATGAAGATCAAGTTGATCTTATTTTGAGAATTCTTTGATTAATTGTAAACTTCGTTTACTCGTTTTAAGATATGTGCATATTCGGGAAATGTTTGTAATATTTATTATTCTTTCAATTTGGAACTTGTAAAGTTTGTATATAACCCCAGTTGAATTTGTTGTATCACTTAAACTTTGGGACTTTGAATTTTTGGATTGTATAAGGGATTTGTAATTTGAGATGAGTGTAGATGAGATGATAGTATGATTTGTATGTGATGAGGAATGGATGGATTATATTCTCGTGTGACCAAGGATATGTGAATTTTGATGTATTAATCGTATGGTTGTGTTAAAGTTCCTATTTGAGTGATATTATTGTTGTATTATAGATTTGTGTTCAAAAGTGTTGGAGATTAGGATAGGTCATGTCAAATTGTATATGACATTTGTGTAAGAATGATTTGTTGATATCATGTATGTATGATTTGATGATATGGTGGTATAAGGATACTTGAGATCATGGATGAATGTGGAAGTGATGACTTGGAATAAATATATGAGTGTGAAGGGTGTGATGGAATAGTCATAGATATGGAATGATATCTTGATACTTGTGTTTTGTATTTAATGTAAATGATATATTATCATATTTGAGAATTGTGATCCAAAGTGTCGGGAATTGGGGAAGATCATGTCTAATATCCTCGCACCTCGACAATCGACTAATTTGACCAATTAGTCTGTCGAGCGATAACTAATTTATTGTGATTGTGATTTCATTTAATTTGGTATAAAGGTTATCTCGAAGTTTATTGCACTTGACAGGATGATCTAATCCCTAATTCATCGAGTCGAGCAAAACATCGATCACTTTATATTCTTTATTTCAAAAGCGCGAAATTTTCCCGCATTTTCAGATGCATGCTATGCGACTGCACAAATTCTAAATCTACCCTTTCTACTCTCTAAACTACGGGGTATTACAGTAAAAATGACAATGTTTTTAACGATAAAAATACTTCTCTTTTGCAGGTTATCTACCGTTGTACAGCTACGCTCCGGTCTTGGTCGCCCCTACAGCGTGTGGAGCACAGAGATCTGTTTTCGGAGGTGTGCTCGCGGTTGGAGGCCACGGCGAAGGGGTTGTTTTCCCGGCATGGATGGCAACATAGTCTGCGGTTCTGCCCTCCAGTACCTTAGGCGTCTTTACAATTTCTCATTATGATATGTAATTCGCCTTTTATTTTATTGTTTCCAGACTTGTGAACTTGTTGGAGCTGTGTGCATCTTAGTTATGCAGAGGCCGGGTGTAATACTTAACCTTAAGTAATAAAATCCCATTATCTAAAAAAAGCAGCACCTCCGACTTGAAGGCAGGCAGGAGACTTGCAGGCAACTACGTAGATGATGTGTGCTAATTACATTGCATACTTTAGCATGCATGATATAGAGCCGTAGGTGCAGTTCGCGCAAAAAAAAAAACTATGGTGCAGAGAAGGCCAGAGCTCCATGTAGGCTATGTGTTTGGGTAAGGGCGTTAATGGCGAAAAGTCTCCTGGCTCCCGGGCACTAGTGCTCTGCTCATTTGAAAAAATTGAAACAACTATTTACAGGTTTTAAAAATACTGAAAAAATCCCGGTTGTAGGAAATGATGTATCTCACAACCGTGTAAAAAAATAAACTTCAAATACTTCATATCTGAACTATACAAAAATGATAAATCTGGTAAAATTTAGAGATTTGAAATGTGCATACTCGGATTCACACTTTTATCATTTTTGTGTAGCTCAGAATACAAAGTATTTGAATTTGATTTTGTACATGGTTGTGGGATACACCATTTGATACATCCGGTAAATTTTAAAATATTTTTGAAACTTTTCATATTTGTTATACTTTTTTCAGGTGAGCAGCAACACTAGTGCTCGGGAGCACGAAATCCCTACTCATTTAATGGTCTTAGGTAATAAACAAGTATGGATCAATCAAAAATTATAAATACGTTTGACACATATCAGCATCCCCAAGCTTAACTCCTAATCGTCCTCGAGTAGGTAAGTGATAAAAAGGAATATTTTTTATGAGATATGCAACCAACATAATCTTGATCAAGATAATAATGTAAATCACATGATGTGAATAAAGTGATCCAAAACAATTGTCTATAATTGACATTAAGCAAACAATGATTAATGCATACTAGCTAACAATGCTAGAAAACTTTTCATAAATAAGTGTGTTGGAGACATGGAACCATACATAAGGTTTGGAAAGAAGAATTGTAAATTATGTCTCCAATGTAAAGCATCAATCATTCTACAAAACATCAAGTAGTTATTCATGAAATAGTGATAACCCCCAAGAGCAGGGGATCACTGTAGCACCTCTCAATGTGGAAGTAGGGTATCGATCCGCAGGAGCAAGAAGGAAAAGTTATCTATTCCCTACAACTAAAGTGTCACAAGTTTTAGTTGATTATGCACTAAAAAAGTTTAAATAACAAGATGGTTGATTTAACGGATGAAAGTTTAATGTAACAAAACAAGAATGTAAAAGTGTCCCAATCCTCTTCAATGCAAGAGGACAAGACAAAGGTTTTCTCTTATAGGAACAATGGACATGGGTTCACTCAATCCTCTCTCCCATCTATGGTGATTATCATGTTATAGATAAAAAGTACACACAATTGTCATGCTTTAATGGTAAACTTCTATGACGGCTACATGTCCTAAAACACATAGTTGAAAGAAATAATCATTTGTGTTGCTAGGTCACCCTCGTAAGGCTAGCGTGGTTTGCTGTCACTCCCACATCATAATTCTTCCTTTTTACCCCCAAATAAAGGATGTTGGGCTGTATTGTGTCACTCAATACATATGCCATTGTCACCTCGGCCATCCCGTACCTACATACATCATACTTCTTAATGGACAATATTCTAAACACTAGTGCAATGATTCATATTTCATGTGCATGACCACATCTCTCTCATCTACCCACACTTGGTGGTGTCAATCACCTCATGACAAGGATAAACAAGGCATTATACATAAATCAAACCATCACATGCATCATAGAATATCTCCAAAGTATGACAAGTCATAAAAGATCCAACACAACGGTAAATGCATGATAACCCACAAGTGTAGGGGATCGCAACAGTCTTCGAGGGTAGTATAACCCAATTTATTGATTCGACTCAAGGGGAGCCAAAGAATACTTAGAGGTCTTCGCAGCTGAGTTGTCAATTCAGCCACACCTGGAGAAGCACAAGTAACACGAGAGAGGTGAAAGCAACAGTGATTTGAGAACAATAGTAACAGTAACACGAAAGCAATGATGGAGAAATATGGACCGGGGTTCATAGTTACACTAGTGGCGGCTCTCCTAACCAAATAATCATGCATTGGGTGAACAAATTACAGTGGGGCAATTGACAGAATTGCACTAATTAATTAATTATGACAAAGCATTCAGTTTATCAATCATACGTAGGCATGTATTCATGGCAATTAAGGTGTTCCTTTTAATAGAACACCGGAGCAAAGCATTAACACACAATGAACACATGTAATCCTCAAGTTACTAACCATCCCCATCGATGTCCCCGTTTCTGTCACTCGAGGTCTCCAGTTCTGGACTAATAACAGGTGCATACAACTTCTAGATACGATCTAAGCATCAATTACATTCATGCAAACATAATGCGCCCAAATCTAAGATCATGCCACTCGTGCACTAGTGACAAGCATTAAGCATAACAACATTGCAGCAACAACAATTCATAAACATAAATAATCTGATCATAACATGCCAATCCATCGGATCCCAACAAACACAACGCATATTATATCGAATTGATCTCAATCATGTAGGGCAGCTCACGAGAACATGGTATTGAACAACAAGGGGGAGAGAGTACCATCTAGCTACTGCTACAAACCCGTAGTCCGCGGGGGAACTACTCACAACTCATCCTGGAGGCAGCGGTGGTGGTGAAAATGGCTTCGGGGGCCAATCCCCGTCCCGACAGGGTGCCGGAACAGGCAATCTGACCCCCGAAACTTGTCCGTGATGGCGGCGGAGCTCTGTATCGTATTTGGGAAAATCCTTCGGGGGTTAGGGTTTTTGCATCGGGGATGAGTTTATAGGCGTCGGAGGCATCCGAGGGGGTGCCCGAGGGGCAGGGGCGGCCCCCGGCCGCGGCCCCCCTCTCACCCGCTGGTGGGACCCGCCCCAGGGCTGTCGGTCCCTCCCGAGGTCGCCCTTCTGGCTCCGGTCCTTATTTCTTCAATAAAAATCGTCGTAAATTTTCGTCCAATTCCGAGAATATTTCCAGAAGTTACTTTCTGCAATAAAAACAGCACAAAACAGGGAACTGGCACTGGGCATCTTGTCAATAGGTTAGTCCAATAAAATGCCTTGAAATGATATAATAATGTAGCATAAACATGTAATAATGATAGGAATCAAGCATGGCATGATCAAAAATTATAGATACGTTTGACACGTATCAGCATCTCCAAGTTTAATTCCTGCTCGTCCTCGAGTAGGTAAATGATAATCAAAATAATTTTTGAGCTTGACATGCCACCAACATAATCTTGATCAAGATAGTAATGCAAAGCAGATGATGTGAATAAGGTGATCCAAAACAATTGTCTATAGTTGACATTAAGCAAACAATGATTAACAAATGCTAGAAACTTTTCATGAATAAGTGTGTTGGAGACATGGAACCATACATAAGGTTTAGAAAGAAGAATTGCAAATTATGTCTCCAATGTAAAGTATTAATCATTCTTCAAAGCATCTAATTAGTCATTCATGCAAATAGCCAAGCTCAAGTCAAGTATCCTAATCCAACTACTTCACAAATCAACTGTTTCGAAGTCTACTCAACTAGTGCAAGTAAGAAGTGTCTTTGGCACCATGATGTTATGGCAAAGAGAACAATAATGGAGATTTGGAAGGTCAAAAAGAAAGGCTCAAACAGCGGAGAAGGTAACCACAAGACAGAAGGAAGTCCCGTAGTTGACACTGTATGAGGAGTAGTGATTGTTATGCAACGGATGCACATAGAGCTATAAGTGTATGAAAGCTCTCCAATGGAACTAGTGGGGGTGCATCCAACTTGCTTGCTCATGAAGACCTAGAGCTCACTTGAGGAGGCTCATACTTGAAATATACAAGCCAAGTTCTATAACGTTAATTCCCCACATAGTTATACTACTAAAACAACATGAGAACTCTCTATAATGAAGTGTAGGTGCTACTAGCACAAGTGTGGTAAATGATAGTAGTGTTGCTCCCTCTCTCTTTCTCTATTTTTTGGATTTTGGGTGGCCTCCTTCGCTCTTTTCAATGCTCTCTCATTTGGCCTCCTTTGGGCTCTTTTATTTTTCTCTTTTTTTATTTTATACCTTACTGTAGGAGCAACACTCTATATTACTAATGGATCATCACACTTTTTGGTACTCATAACTCATAAGACTAATACATGATGTATAAAAGATGATATGCATGATCGAGCGTAGTGTGGAAAAAATGTAAAACATGTGGCAAGCCACGCAACGCAATAACTCAATGATCAAGCAAACTATATGGTAATGAAGAACGACATCAAGTCATGTAATGTAATGATGGATGTTGCATGGCAATGTATCTCAGAACGGCTATGGAAATGCCGTGATAGGTAGGTATGGTGGCCGTTTTGAGGGAGATAGTTGGCTTATGTGTAGGAGAACAGATGAAGTTCTTACACGGAGTTGGATGTACTCGCGAAGTATGCACCAATCTCAAATTGAGAGAGGGCATTGCGCAACACCAAAGAGGCTAGCAAAATATAGAAGTGGAAGTGCCAAAAAACCAAAACTCACAATGCATTTCGTATATTGCAAACAACTAGCAGTTTCAATGTTCCACAAATGGTTTGAGACACCTCGAGAGGGATCGTGGCGGCGACACAAGTGCCCCGTTGGCTTCCCCGACCGTTGCAGTAACTACCCACTAGGAACTTCTTTTCAACTTAGCAGAATTCATGACACATTAGCATTATTGACTTAGGTTGTTTAGTTCAGAAAAGTACGGCTCCACGCTTTACTAACACATCTCCACTAATCAGCTCGAACACCATTAACCAACACATTTTAACCATTAGTTATTTTAATGTATCAAAAAATTGAAAAGTATCAAATTATCCACATAGTGATCTACAAGACTATGCAGGTTTTTTTCTACTTCATACCACTACCACATGCATAGCATTTTACCGATCTAACACATTAACCAAGCAACCAAAAGAACTCTCTAACAAATATAAGCGAATATCAAGAGAGTTTAACATTAACTACTAGCAGCTCTAAATAAGATAAAAGCTAAAAGCGAGAGCTTGCTAGCAAACAAACAATAGCTAAGAATACTCAACAAGATATAAGCGAATGGAGCGTGTCTCTCTTGATACGGCGCAACTAGTGTAGTCGACGCCGTAGAGATGTGTTTCCCAATCTTTCACAGTACCAACTAGCAGTAGCACGCACAAGAAATTAATCAAGAACCGGACTTACAATCCGCAGATGCAATTCCGGCCAGAACAACAAGCAAACCCCAACAGCCGTAGGAATTACTTGGACGATCCTTGAATAATCACGCAGAAACTGGAGCAGATCCTCTCCAATCCTCACGCACGGCAACAAAACCCTCAATGGGATTCTCAATAGATATCACGAATTAACTCGCCGCTGAGGGAAGATACCCCGACTTGCTAGTCTGTTCCATACGGAAAATAACCTAAAAACTCTGTCTCCCTAATTACATGGCCGTACGACCCTTTATATAGTGCATGCAAGCACTTAGATAATCCAACTAGAATTCTTATTGGACTCTAAAGCTGACCATCAAAATCCAAGGCTAAGAATTAAAAAAAACCAAGGCCCAGCCCGTAACATGACATGAGCAAATAAAAACAAGTACGACTCAACTTGATTAAGGAAAACATATGTGCATCACGTCTCCAGGTAACTTGCTGATGGACAAGTTTCAGGAGCTTGACGCTCATGCCTATACCTCTATGGTGCCCACGTAGAAATATTTGCACGGTGTTCTAAACGTGGGATTAACCTTCTCCTTCGGCACCATTTGCATCACAATTGAAGTATTTGTGTTGCAGCTCGAGCTCTCTTGCTCATTAACATCAGTGTTTGCAGCACTACCAATAATCCTTCCTTGTCGCCTCACTGGTACGACATACTTCTTCGACATATATGTAGGCGGTGCCGCATCATCCTCCCTCCCTTGAAGGGAAACCGTCCTCGGTTTCGACCTACACCTTGCAGACTTTGTCTTGAACACTTCGACCGTACACTTAATATCCTTTGCAGATTTGGGTAGAAGAGCATAGAACTCACCCTTATGCATAAATGTGTACCTGTTCGTGCGTCCATGGTGAAGTGCATTGACATCATGTTGCCACGGACGTCCCAATAAAAGATGACAAACATGTAACGGTAGAACGTCGCACTCCACTTTATCAACATATCCATCCACAGAAAAAGGAACTTTTACTCGATGGGTGACCTTCAACTTGCCGACGCCGTTGATCCACTGCATATAGTATGGCTTCGGGTGCTCCCATGTAGGCAAAGAAAGAGACTCTACCACATCCTTACTAATCATGTTGCTTGCACTACCACCGTTAACAATCATCTTGCATATTTCCCCCTTGATGGTACATGTAGTTTGAAAAATGCTACGCCGTTGTCCTGGTTCAACGATGACCTTATCATCGCGCTCGACCTTATGCGCTATCAAACTCGGCATATTAAGTTCAGCCCAGCAATCCACGGCATTACTATCATCCTTTTTAGTAGCATCCTCTAGGTGAGGCATCTCATCTTCCGATTCTGAAAAATATGCATTGTCAACAAGCAAAATCTTCTTCTTATTCGGACACTCGCGCATCATGTGCCCTCGCCCCCCACACTTATGGCATATAACATTGCTATGATGAGATGTGCTTGACGCAGCTTGAGAAACCTCCTTAGGTGCAGCAGTGAACTTGCTTTGTTCAACGCTCGCCGAATTGGAAGAAACAACCGGTTTAGCACTATATCCACCATCAACCTGAGAAGAAATACGTCGCGTGCTGCTGTAGGTTGAACGACTACCTGCAGTTTGCTTCTCATGAACCCAACGTTCAGCACGCTCAGCTTGGTGAATCAACTCATGTATATCATTGTATTGCATCAAATCAACACGGTCACGAATATCTTCATTCAACCCCTCAAACAGCCGCACCATGGTCGCCTCCGCAGACTCACGTACCGCTGTCCGTATCATTAATGTTTGCATCTCCTTGTAGTACTCATCAACAGTTTTCATGCCTTGTACAAGACGACGCAATTTACTATGAAGTTGACGAGTGTAACTAGCAGGCACAAATCTGTCCCTCATAACACGCTTCATGTCAACCCATGTTGTCGCGCGCTCCCCGTTGCGGTTTAGATTATCCCACCAAACAAGAGCATATTCTGTAAATTCAGAGGACGCAATACGAACCTTCTTTTCTTCCGAATAATTGTGGTTGTCAAAAATCTGATTGACACGCATCTCCCACTCTAAATATTTCTCCGGATCAGAACGTCCCGAGAACTCCGGTACGGTGATCTTTATGCGTCCGATACCATCATCCTCTCGAGCAGCTTCACCACCATGGTTACGCCGATGTGCAGCACCATGGTGAACCTCAAGACCCCGTCGTGGTCGGTGCTGCTGCCCGGCACGAGCATCCGACAAATCAGAAACATCATCATCGGAGTGGCCTTGGCTGCGTGACGGTGACCGGGACTGCCGGGGTCTCGCATCCCTTGCCTCTAGACGTTGAACGACCGTAGTCAACCAATTAAGGCTCTCGGTCACCACTCACAAACTGTCATCCCGCTGGCGATCACTCGTCGTCAAGCGCACATTAATCCTGTCCTCAACACCCGCAATATTTGAAGACAAATCCTCAACCTTTGCACGAAGCTTTTTATTGGCGCTTTTGATCGACATCAAGTGGATACGCAGATCTTCGGTAACTTCCGGACCCAAAGGAATTTCGCCTCCTTCCAAATCAGACTCCTCGTGATTCGACATCTTGACAAAGCAACAAGATCAAACCAGCCGAGAAAAAAAAATTGCACCGTGAGCAACCTTCGCTCTGATACCAAGATGATACGGCGTAACTAGTGTAGTCGACGCCGTAGAGATGTGTTTCCCAATCTTTCACGGTACCAACTAGCAGCAGCACGTACAAGAAATTAATCAAGAACCGGACTTACAATCCGCAGATGCAATTCCGGCCAGAACAACAAGCAAACCTCAACAGCCGTAGGAATTACTTGGACGATCCTTGAAGAATCACGCAGAAACTGGAGCAGATCCTCTCCAATCCTCACGCACGGCAACAAAACCCTCAATGGGATTCTCAACAGATATCACGAATTAACTCGCCGCCGAGGGAAGATACCCCGACTTGCTAGTCTGTTCCATACGGAAAATAACCTAAAAACTCTGTCTCCCTAATTACATGGTCGTACGACCCTTTATATAGTGCATGCAAGCACTTAAGCAATCCAACTAGAATTCTTATTGGACTCTAAAGCTGACCGTCAAAATCCAAGGCTAAGAATTAAAAAAAACAAGGCCCAGCCCGTACCATGGCATGAGCAAATAAAAACAAGTACGACTCAACTTGATTAAGGAAAACACATGTGCATCACGTCTCCAGGTAACTCGCTGATGGACAAGTTTCAGGAGCTTGACGCTCATGCCTGTACCTCTATGGTGCCCACGTAGAAATATTTGCACGGTGTTCTAAACGTGGGATTAACCTTCTCCTTCGGCACCATTTGCATCACAATTGAAGTATTTGTGTTGCAGCTCGAGCTCTCTTGCTCATTAACATCAGTGTTTGCAGCAGTACCAATAATCCTTCCTTATCGCCTCGCTGGTACGACATACTTCTTCGACATATATGTAGGCGGTGCCGCATCATCTCTCCCACATAAATAAAGCTAGGATCCAACAAGGATATGACCAGCAAAATAACAAACAAAACTGAAAGTAAAAAGACGCTCCAAACATAGCACATAATATGTAAAGTGATAAAAACGTAGTTTCAACGAAACGACCTGATGGTTGTTGGTGAAGAGTGGGGATGACTTGGGCATCCCCAAGCTTAGACGCTTAAATCTTCTTAATTATTCCAGGGGGATTCCATGGGGGCATCTCCAAGCTTGAGCTTTTCTCCATTCTCACATCACCGTGTCGTTCAAAACTTAAAAACTCATTTCACACAAAACTTCTCATAAACTGATTATAGGGTTAGTGCTCATAAATTAAAATGCATGTGTTCAACTCAAGACATATTACAAACAACTTTATTAGGAATTAGCTACTGTTTATTAAGCCTTAATGTGACACTCCATCTCTAGAGTATCGCATTTGACGATAGTAAAAGAGACGAATACAAAATAAAAGCAGAATCTGTCAAAAAACTGAACATGTAAAGATCGAATTTTTCGAGGCACTTCTGTACGTCAAATCAGAAACGTCGAAACTAACGAAAGATAGATTAAAGTATCAGGTTTTCTGTCTAAATTTTTAGAAAAAGATAAAATTCATAGGATTTTTAGATTTTCGAACAGTGAAGGACAAAATTCTGTTTCTGGACAGCAAAACAACACCTCGCACTTTCAATGTATTAGAGGCTAAACTTGGCACAAAAAACCAAAACAAAAAGATAAAATGAAGTTGCTACAGAAGCAACAACTCCATGACTCAAGAAAATAAAAAACAAGACTGAAAAAAAAGATGGGTTGCCTCCCAACAAGCGCTTTTCTTTATAGCCTTTTAGCTAGGCCCAGTATTTTCAATGATGCTCACATAAGAATAAGTATTGAAATGCAAGGGAGAGCATCGTGAGGGAATTATCAAACACATTTAAGTCTAACTCTCTTCCTATTCATAGGCAATTTATAAGAAAATAAATCAATGAAGCACAAAGCATTAAGCATAGGAAGGTAAAGCAAGTGTAACTTCAAAACTTTTAGCATAAAGAGAGGTGTTTTAGTGACATGAGAACTCTGACAACCATATTTTCCTCTCTCATAATAATTTTCAGTAGCATCATGAACAAACTCAACAATATAATTATCACTTAAAACATGCTTTTCATTATCTACAAGCACATAGTTTTGGTCCATCTAAAAAATAGTGGGATTAAATCCACTTTCAATAGCATTATAATTTTTATCATCAAGTAATATAGGACCATCATCAAAGAGCTTTATCATATAGACTTTCTAAGCACAACTCTTCATTATCATGCATCTCAATGGTTGGAGTAAATAAAGGATTATCATAAGATTTATCAATATAGCACGGATTATCATATATAACAAGATCATTTTTATCAAAAAGGGATGTTTCAAATGAATAAATGGGATCATAACACTCATTCTCCTTTTGTAAGGAAGGAAGACAATCAAATAATGTATGAGTTAGATAGTTACCCTCATTAGAAGGTAGAGATGGTTAGCTACTCCATTCTTCCTTCTCTTGTTCGTCACTATCCTCCTCGTTTTCATCCAATGAGCTTCCAGTTTCAACATTTCTTCTTCCATAGGCTCCTGCACGGCATTAGTCTCTTCTTCTGGGGGAGATAAACCCTTAAGATATTCAGTAATGTAGCAATTTTCATCTTTATAATTATCCATGCAATATTTAAGTATAGCAAAACTTTCAGATTTATAAGGAGCATCATCATCATTTTCAAGCAAAGAAGTAATTTCATAAGCACCCTTCCACGCAATAAATTCTTCAATAAGTTCCACATCATAAAAATCATAGTTTCCCTTAGCATAAGATGCTAAGGTTTCATTATCATTACCAGCACATTGAAAAGGAAGGTGTTTAAAATTCATGCTACAACTAGACTCATCACAGGAATAAGATATATCATAATTTAAGCACAAGTCTCTAGCATAATTGTTCAGAGTATTAATTATTTTCCATAAGTGTATCCCTTTTTGTGACAAGCGGTATTCCTTATAATATTCTTGTTGATCCTCCGTGAATCCGCCTTGCCAATAAGATCTAGTTTAAAAGAAATTAACCATTGATAACAATAACAATAAAGAGAGTAGAGAGAAAGTGAGTACTTCCCAAGTGAACCAATAAGTAGAGCTATGGCTCCCCGGCAACGGCGCTAGAAAATAGTCTTGATAACCCACAAGTGTAGGGGATCGCAACAGTCTTCACGGGTAGTATAACCCAATTTATTGATTCGACTCAAGGGGAGCCAAAGATTACTTAGAGGTCTTTGCAGCTGAGTTGTCAATTCAACCACACCTGGAGAAGCACAAGTAACACGAGAGAGGTGAAAGCAACAGTGATTTGAGAACAATAGTAACAGAAACACGAAAGCAATGATGGAGAAATATGGACCGGGGTTCATAGTTTCACTAGTGGCGGCTCTCCTAAGCAAATAATCATGCATTGGGTGAACAAATTACAGTTGGGCAATTGACAGAATTGCACTAATTAATTAATTATGACAAAACATTCAGTTTATCAATCATACGTAGGCATGTATTCCATATATAGTTGTAACTACTCGCAATGAGAATTCGCACAACATCTTTTGTCCTGCCATCCGGTTTCAGCCGGGCCAATTAAGGAACAAATGGCAATTAAGGTGTTCCTTTTAATAGAACACCGGAGCAAAGCATTAACACACAATGAACACATGTAATCCTCAAGTTACTAACCATTCCCATCGATGTCCCCTTTTCTCTCACTCGAGGTCTCCGGTTCCGGACTAATAACAGGTGCATACAACTTGTAGATACGATCTAAGCATCAATTATATTCATCCAAACATAACGCGCCCAAATCTAAGATCATGCCACTCGTGCACTAGTGACAAGCATTAAGCATAACAACATTGCAACAACAATAATTCATAAACATAAATAATCTGATCATAACGTGCCAATCCATCGGATCCTAACAAACACAACGCATATTAAATCGGATTGATCTCGATCATGTAGGGCAGCTCACGAGAACATGGTATTGAACAACAAGGGGGAGAGAGTACCATCTAGCTACTGCTACAAACCCGTAGTCTGCGGGGGAACTACTCACAACTCATCCCGGAGGCAGCGCTGGCAGTGAAGATGGCTCCGGGGGCCAATCCCCGTCCCGGCAGGGTGCCGGTACAGGCAATCTGACTCCCGAAACTTGTCGGCGATGGCCGCGGAGCTCTGTATCGTATTTGAAAAAAAAAATCCTTCGGGGGTTAGGGTTTTTGCATCGGGGATGATTTTATAGGCGTTGGAGGCACCCGAGGGGGTGCCCGAGGGGCAGGAGCGGCCCCCGGCCGCGGCCCCCCTCTCACCCGCGGGTGGGACCCGCCCCAGGGCTGTGGGTCCCTCCCGGGGTCGCCCTTCTGGCTCCGGTCCTTATTTCTTCAATAAAAAATCGTCGTAAATTTTCGTCCAATTCCGAGAATATTTCCAGAAGTAACTTTCTGCAATAAAAACAGCACAAAAACAGGGAACTGACACTGGGCATCTTGTCAATAGGTTAGTCCAATAAAATGCCTTGAAATGATATAATAATGTAGCATAAACATGTAATAATGATAGGAATCAAGCATGTCATGATAAAAAATTATAGATACGTTTGACACGTATCATCCCCGCTGCCGCCGCGGTAGATCCGCGCCGCCAGGGCCGCTGTCCTCCATCGAGGGTCGCCGCCATGGCCTTGAAGGTTGACCGCCGGGCAAAGGTTGTTGCGCCACCCAAACTGCGCCGCCGCCAGCCGAGTGCGCCCGGACCCTGCAGGTCACCGCACCGCCGCCGAAGCAGCCGCACCGCCGCGGCCCTTGCTCACCACTGGAACGCAAAAGATACCGGGGTGCCGACAGTCCCGATGTGACCGAAGACCCCACATGGACACGTTTTCTGAAGGCAACAATGTTTTCCAAAGGCAACTATCCGGAGCGACGCGTTACGCGCAAAGCAGCCCAAAATCATCAGTTTTCACGATGAAACCCACAGCAGACGCCTGGTTTTCGAAACCAGTCCGTTTACACGACGGGACAGTGAGAACGTCATCCGACCAAGCTGACCGCTCCTTTGGCAGGGACCCGTGATTTCCGGCCGAAAACCCACCCTAGGGGACGTGTTTTCATAAGAAAACACGGCCCTGCACCGTCCATCACGGGCCGGGGGGAGATGCTCACCACGACGCCCACACCGACACCCTCGCGCCCGGCCTACGGCCGGCGACGCCGTACGACGGCGGCGAGGCGAGGGAGGGGGCCGGAGGAGGCGGCGGTTAGGGTTCCCCCGTCGCCCACGGGAGCGACAAGGGGAACGCAGAGTTAGAAGAACTCCCTTTCACCGAGGACGCGCCTGTGGCGCGATGGCTCGGTATGGCAGTGGCCAACCAGCCCCTCCCGGGTTCGACTCCCCACGGGAGCGAATATCCGGAGGCCTCACCTCTCGGTGCCTCTCTGTATGCGTTCACGCCACAGCGTTAGTTATCTCAAAAACGCATGGGTATGGTTAGTTGGTGTTAGCTTCCGTACGGGTGATGTGTGTGGTGTTACGTGCGTGCGTGGAGTGTGAGTCTGTACGTGAGCAGATACTGCTGTACCATCTAGAGGCCTCAAAAAAAAACTCCCTTTCACCAGCCTTTTTTTTTTTAAGTTAGCGCTCAAGTTTCTTTGCGCAGATCACTGTTGGATCGTATTTACTGTATGACCAGCTAGGATAGTCGCCAGCCACTCGGTCGGCGCAGTTCTGAGAAGCTGGAGGACGTAGCCACAAGCGTGCACGTCCAGGTGGAGCACCAGGCGGATAACAAGAGCCGAAGCCACACGTCGACGTCGGTCGTACCGTGCGCGCCATCCCCACCCCACCACGGCCGCACACAGACGAGACGACGGACAGCAGCCCCAGACCGGCAAAGGACAAACGCATACCGCCGGCGCTGCCCTGCCGGTTTGGGCCCGGAGAGGATCTGGACCGTCCGCTCCACTTCCCCGCGGCTAGAGACACCTGCGTGCATTGGTTGCGGAATGCGGAGGGCCAGGCCAGTGGACGGAGCACACAGCCCCTACGAGTGGTAGTGTGGTACAGTACTACTCATTAACGGTAAGTAAGATGTGCACTTATGCATGGATAGAGTGATGCCGCTGCCATAATCCGGTGGGCACCACCCGTCTCTCCCGACAGCACGCAGCTGCCAATCAAATAGTCACCGGATCGATCTGCCCATGACCGTGGCTGGCCCGTGCTTGGGGCACAAAAATGCGTTGCGATTCGAACAGAGTACACACAAGACACAAATCCTATCGTTTGAGCCCGGTTGCCATGCCTTCGGGCCGCCGAAACTCCTCCGGCTATCGCGACGTCCGCGCCACTCGTAGGGGATCTCGCTCGGATCTCGCTCGGCACCTACGGCAGCACGCACGAGACCGCCCGTGCCTACGACGCGGCGGCGTGGCGGCTCGCGCCGCCTGATGAACTTCCAGGACGCGCGCACCGACGAAGAGCACCGCGCCCACCGCCATGACCAGGTCCGTCTCCTCATCGCGGGCGGACTGGCGTGCGCGCCACCCGGAAGACGCCGTCACCAAGGAGGAGTTCTGGGCGACCAGGGCGGCCGAGCGAGCGGAGAGGAAGGCGGAGCGCGAGGAGCTGAGGGAGGAGAAGCGGGCACGCAAGGCCGCGGCCGACGCGGTGAACGCCGGCGGCTACTGCAGTTGGGACGACGAAGATCCCAGGTAGTATAAAATGAGCGACACTCTTTATGGATCGGAGGGAGTAGATCAAACTAATCTAATCCTCGTCTTGGGCATCGTTTATTTTTCTGCACTTGTTGGACTATGTTTTGTAAAAATGTGTTTGATTCTAAATATATTTTATTGTCCTTTGTTTGATTTTGTTCATGTTTTATACTTTGCAAAAATGTGTTTACGGCACGCTATTTTAGGGCGCCTGGAAAAACTCTCTCGCCACGTGCCAAAATATCTAGCGCCTAGAAAAGCAATCATGCTCTCCTGCACCCTAAAACGTCAATTTTACATTGAAAAAAAAAATTAGCGCGCGACCAGACCGTGTTGGAGATGCTCTAAGTAGCACACTCCTTATTTTCGTGGTGGGGGTCGTCGTCATTGGTATCCATCGAACCACTCCGCCGACAGCGCATTCGGGTTCAACGAATCCACACTCCTCTCATCGTCGCTTGTTTCACCTGAAGATGATATCCTAGCAAACAATATCAGGTGCCAGCCAGCCTATACGTTCTTGTCTTAATCCGTGCATCATCTATCTACCACGTCCACGTGACAGGCAATGCAAGGAGACAGAATGACACGCGAGATTTCCCGAAAGAACAGAGTGAAAAAGTTCAGAATGCGCGATCGATCCTGAAGAGAAACGGGAGATTCCCGTGCAGAAATGCACAAGGCAAGAAGCGCCTTTTTTTTTTTTTACTTCTTTGCTTTGGAACCTCCTGTCCGCCGTCCGTCCTTTTAAAAATTGAGTCCGTTACGGCTCTCGGAGCTCGGAAGCGTCCAGGGGCCTCCCCGTCGCCTTCCGCGACGGTCGCGTCGCGGTGCATTGTGGTTTCGTCCGTAGCAGAGGCCAAAACGCCTGCGGTAGGTGGCCAACCTTAAACGAAGTCGTGGCGTGACCGCAAATTTTTTTGTCTTCCCTTGTTTGCAACAAGTTTGATATTTTTTTACGTTTAGTTTTGGGCTGGCAAACTGGATCGTTGTGGGGGGGATGGCAAGTACTCCCTAGTAGTGACTTCGTTTGTGTAACAATGTTTTGGAAAGAAGGTTACGAGGGAATATCGCCTTTTTCGGTTAATAGAATCGTTAAAATGGGCAGAAGTTGGTCGCGGCAACAACCTACAACATGGTAGAAGACTATGCGCAAACTTATTAAATGCACCGAGACAAACATAAATAACGGAGGTGACAAAATTGAAATTAACACGTTGACATTCTTTTCATGTCTTCGATGAAAATAAGCAGAAGTTAAACCACCTTCACAAACATTTGAAGCGTTGTGCGTAGATGACAAATTGTTGTTTCGTCATTAGAACACTAGATGCACGGAAGAATGAAGCATGGTAGCCTAACATTGAAATAACATTAAAATAAAACTCATCACCACTATCATTGCCACTTTCATATCCACATTTTGCTCGGTGTGGGATTTCAATGGGCTCTTCTACCTACATTGTTGCCGTAAATGGTTTTAAATTTCTCTTCTTCCTCTTTTATTGTTTCCTTAAAGAAAAAATATGCAAATTTGGATCCTCGTCCAATAGCGAATAGATATTATTCCTCCCACGATCTGCTTCAACTTCCAGGACGCACGGATGCAGCAGTACCCGCCGTCAATTCCTCATCTCTGGTGCTCCCTATCCGCCGCCACCTGAACCCTTGCCGACTTTGCCCATTGTTGTCTTTACACGCGGTCAGCGATAGCTGCCACAGCTGCTACAACTGCCATCTATGTCCGACGACGACCTCTACACGTCCCCACCCTCACCGCCACCCCTAAGTGTGTTTCTTGCCTCCGTTGTGTCCGTCTCGTCCTAGGCGGCGGAGCTTGCCTGCCCGCAGCAAGGAGGGCTCCCGGCGCCGTCTCTCTCCAGTCCGCTTCTATCTCTTTCTCGGTCAAAAGATTGGTCGGAAGAAGATACATAATGCACGTGTGCAATAGCAAATTTATTTATCAAAACTTGGAAATACAATTGTTTAGAGTCTTAGAAAATAATCTTCGATATACACGTTGAAGGAATGGTTCAATTCAATTTAAAAAAAAAAGGTTCAATTCAAGCCTTTATGGTCGTGTCGCAGGATCCGGTTGTAGTTGGTAGCAGAGCTTGGAAGAGCCGGAAAATCGATAAGAAAAGGTAGCACGCCGCGTTCAAAATGTACAAAAGAAATGGTAAAAAAATAAACACACGGGAAACGGCGGAGGGAGGAGTCCGCCGTAACTTTCCCGGTTTGCCCCCCACCCCCGCATCTGAGCCTCCGCCGAGGCGCGAGCTGTCGTTGGCTTGGCTAGCCCCAAACCCAGCGGAATTACCGCCGCCGCCGGAACCGGCAAGACGCCAAACCCGGCGTCCCCTCCTCTGCTCTCCTCGGCCACCCACCCCCACCCACGCACAATTCGCTTCCCCCCCAAAGACCCAAACCCCAGAATCGCTCCCGCGCCAACCCAACCCAATCCCGCACCCGCGCGGCCTCACCACACGCGCGCGCCCGCGGACCGGAGCCCGGCGCTCCTCCGCCCGCCTATGCGGCACGCGCCCACCACCGCGCCGACGAGGAAGACGCGGCGCCACCACCGGCGCCGCGCGCGCCTTCCATGAGGAAGAGCGACCGCGAGAGGAAACCGTCGTCCCCGAGATCAGGGCGAGACAAGGAGGACCGGCCGGGGCGGCCGCGGAGGGCGGACGGGGGGATGCGCATCGTGGTGCCGCTGCAGGGGGTGGTGCAGGGCCGGGGAGGCCTCGTGCTCGGCTCCCTCATCCCCTGCGCGCTCTTCTACTTCCTACAGCTCTACATCAAGCGCAACCGCCCGCCGCCCTCGCCCACGCCGGGATCCCCCACGGCGGCCTCCTCCGCCACCCCCTCCGGCGCCGCCGCCGCGGCCGTCTCGACGATCCACCGCACTTTCTCGCGCGGCCTTCTGTCCCCGCGCGGGCTCCCGGCCCTCTCCGCCCGCGGCGCCGTCGCGCGCGCCGGGGACGACGACTCCCTCTACTACGCCGGCCTCCGCCGCTACAACGACGACCCATACCACCCGGCCTCCAACCCCTCCGGCGTCATCCAGCTCGGCCTCGCCGAGAACCACGTACGCACCTAACCAACACTCCGACCTTCCTCCCTTCCGGTTGCATTCTTCCTCCTCCCGATTTTCGAACCGGATGGATTGACGTTTTTCGGGGTGCAGTTGTCGCTGGATTTGGTGGGCCGGTGGATGGAGGAGCACGCGGGGCCGGCGCTGACGCCGGGCGGAGACGACGAGGACAGGAACCTCACCATCAGGGGGCTTGCCACGTACCAGCCCTACGACGGGATACTTGCCTTGAAGATGGTAAGCCAACGGAATCAGCCCCCTGATTCTGATTCCTTCCATCCCACTCCCATCCATAAAAAACAACCAATTCTGTCGACTCTTGCAATGGTAAAGTTCAGCCGGAATCCCCCTTATTTGGACTCCACCGATAAAAACAGAAAGTTTAAGAACCCTCCCTGGTTTCATTCTCATCAAGTTTTGCAGTGGTTCATTCAATTTGTTGTGTCCATGGAGCTGTATGATAAATTATTTGTGCCACATTTACAAATATATTTGATTTTTTCCTGTTGACGTGCTATCTAGTCTAGGCATTAGCAGTGGTACTGTTTTGATTTGGTAGGCGTGGTCCTAGGCAGTTAGCCACAGTTTTGGATCAAGCTCAACCGAAGAACAGTGTCCACTTAATTATTGAACCTACAAAGAATCTCAGCAATTCGACCGGGCTTTTTTGTGGTTAAGCCTGAAATGAAGTACGATTGTTGGCAAGGTGCCGTGTAACGTGTTTCCCTTTTTGTTTTCCAATTTTTGTGGCCATATACATGTTATCTCTTACAGATATGTGCCAAAAAGTCGACATCTCAAGTATGTTGCTTCTGTCTTGTCAATGTTCTTTTTATGGCTGCAATCGTCCCATCTGTCAAATATTGACTTCACCTGGAAATAAATTCTCATTTTGATCAGCTCATTTCTGAACAGCAACTATTAGAGTTTCAGTTCCATGCTCCTGTGCCTTTAGCTGCTGTCAATCTGTGTTACTCCCTTTGATCCGTTTTAATTGTCGTGAGAAGAGAACTAATGAAGTGCAATTGACTAGTATAACTGGTGACGCTTAATTAGGATCGGAGGGAGTAGTTTGAATTGACTATTAAGGAAAAATACTGCTAGATAAATCAGACCTTACAGTTTGATGTTAAATGCATGCTAAAACATTGCTTCTTTATTTGTAAGCGGGGCTATTTTTTTCCTTCTGCTTTTATTTCTGTTTTTCTTATAGCCTTTTTCTGGACTTTCTCTATCCAAATCATTCAAGGAACCTTAATCAAGTCATTTTGAATTTGGCATGCGTCCATGATACTTGATTCGCTGCCACCTGTTTCAAGATTACTGACGGAATGATAGCGTGTGCAAAAGAGCGATATCATACTGGTGGTTCTAGTGAGAAGAATCATCTATGATCAGGCTTGAAAATGAATTTATGTGTTGCTTATACCATTGACTGCGTAAGCTATTGTAAACATTGCAAGATCTGTACTGTATTTTGCTTATGATTCTACTTCGCCCTATCTTCCAGTGTCCAAACAATCAAACTTGTTCCAGTGACTTACATTCATTGTGTTTTCTACGGGGTAATTTCCCAATATAAACTATTTGATCTCACTTTCAGGCTCTTGCTGGGTTTATGAGGCAAGTTATGCAAGAGTCAGTATCTTTTGATCCATCTCAAATGGTGATAACATCTGGCGCTACTCCTGCAATGGAAATACTGAGCTTCTGTGTTGCTGATCCAGGAAATGCATTTCTTGTTCCATCACCATACTACCCTGGGTACGTTTGTCTTCCCTGCTCTCAGGTGCTTCTATACCCATGGTTTGGTCTTCAAAGTGAAGTCCTGACTTTATTTGTGCAGGTGGGACAGGGACATAAAATGGCGAACTGGTATTGAGCTGATACCTGTTCCTTGCCGTAGCACCGACAACTTTAACATCAGTATCACAGCTCTAGAAATAGCCTACAATCAAGCGAAGAAACGAGGAGTAAGGGTTCGTGGAGTTCTCATATCTAACCCTTCCAACCCAACTGGAAGCTTTGTGCCCAAGCAAACACTGCGCGATCTTCTAGAATTCGCTACAGAGAAGAACATACACTTAATTTCTGATGAAGTATTTGCTGGTTCAACTTTTGGAAATGGTGAATTTGTTAGTGTGGCTGAGATTGTGGACGAGCTAGAAGACTTGGATAGAGGCAGGGTTCACATCATCTATGGACTCTCAAAAGACCTATCTCTTGCGGGGTTTCGAGTTGGAGTTATATATTCGTATAATGAGATCATTGTGTCAGCAGCTGCTAAAATTGCTAGATTCTCATCTGTATCAACTCCGACACAACGCCTGCTTGTTGCCATGCTTTCAGACCAAAAGTTTATTTCAAGTTACCTGAAAATTAATAGAGAAAGGTTGCAGAAGGCGTACCATTTGCTTGTTGATGCTTTGAAACAAGTGGGCATTGAGTGCTTCAAGAGCAGTGGAGGATTCTACTGCTGGGCAGACATGAGCAAATTCATCCGGTCTTACAGCGAGAAAGGAGAGCGCAAGCTTTGGGATAGACTGTTGGAGGAGGCAAAGGTCAATGTTACCCCAGGTTCATCTTGCCATTGCATTGAGCCTGGATGGTTCAGGTGTTGTTTCACAACGTTGAGCGAGAAGGATATTCCTGTGGTGGTGGAAAGGCTCAGGAGGGTCACAGATGGACACAGATTAAACCGTTGAAATGTTGAAAGAACTACTTTCGGGCTTGTATGGTGTCAAGAAATAACTGCTCTGCCAGGTGCGCCTCACAGAAAATGCAGAACATAGAGGAAAACTGCCATTACCTGATCTGTTTCAATCAGAGGAATTCTGCCCTCCGTTTTACCGTGGGATGAAGTTTGGAACTGACAGTTGGTGGAATCAGTCGCATGTCTTTGATTTGTGGTACGAAGAGTGGGGATCTGTAAACATGTTCATATGGCTTGTCTTCTCTGTTGCTGATGAATCAAGCATGTCAGCTCTTTATTTGTTTATTCTCATCTGCCTCCTCTGTAGGCAGCTCAGGCGGTAAATTTGCCGTTTCATGATAGTCTGAGTCAAATCTTGTGTTCATTCACCCATTCGCTCTTCTTTTTACTTTTGACAATTTTGTTCTTTAAGTAACATAAGTTAGTGTTGAGGAATCGAGGTTCATTTGTAAATTATATAGTTTGTGATAGAGTTATTGAGCTCACCGAATTTTGTTGTCATCAAAAGTATTTATTTTTTCTCATTTGTTGCCATTTAAGCAAGTCAACAAACAGTCAAAGCAAGGGGAACAAGGAAGCTCAGAATTATTTTCATCTGTGGAACAGATATGCAGCCATCAATTTTTCATTTTTGTTTCTGCTTACATGTTGATATTTGCTTCTGTGCACATAATAGTTACCCCCTGTTAATTTCTTTTCTAGCGAACGTGCAGGATCTCACACATTGGGAAAGCCACCTAGTTTGTTCAGATTCAATTGCATTGTTGTTAAAAAAAGCTAAACCTTTCTACTCCAAATACATCTAAAGTTTTGTTTCCAGAATAGGTACTGTAATACATTAGAATTTGACACGAATTTATCCGCGATCGCAAATAAAAAGAACCTATAAAACTTAGGCGGCCCAGCCCAAACCCAACCCACTGAACCAAAACTCGCAGACCGCCTTTCCTCTCCACTTCCATCCAGAATCGTCTACGCTTCTCGTCGCCGACTCGTATCGTCTCCGTCTCTTCCGCTCCCCCGCGCCGCCGTCGCCGTCCCTCCCGCTCCGCCGCGCCGCCATGGTAAGCACGCCCCAGATCCCCTGCCTTCTCCGCCCCTCCCCCGTCTTCTCCGCCTCGCGCTGACCGAAGATTTGATTTTCTCCCCACAGTCGGTGACGCTGCACACGAACCTGGGGGACATCAAGTGCGAGGTGTTCTGCGACCAGGTGCCCCGGACGGCGGAGAACTTCCTGGCGCTGTGCGCGAGCGGCTACTACGACGGCACCATCTTCCACCGCAACATCAAGGGGTTCATGGTCCAGGGCGGCGACCCCACGGGCACCGGCAAGGGCGGCGCCTCCATCTGGGGCGGCAAGTTCCCCGACGAGTTCCGCGAGGCCCTGAAGCACGGCGCCAGGGGGATCATGTCCATGGCCAACTCCGGGCCCAACACCAACGGCAGCCAGTTCTTCATCACCTACGCCAAGCAGCCCCACCTCAACGGCCACTACACCGTCTTCGCCAAGGTCATCCACGGCTTCGAGGTGCTCGACCTCATGGAGAAGACGCCCAACGGGCCCGGCGACCGCCCGCTCGCCGAGATCAGGCTCAACCGCGTCACCGTCCACGCCAACCCCATCGCCGGATAGGGCAAGGGCGAGGCTTCTTCTTAGCTGGTGATTGCTCTCATGCCTCTTGTAGGAGGTTGGCTAATCTAGGAACTGGAATTTTACCTATCTGGTTCTGTCATATCATGGCTTAATTACCTGAATTTTATCTGCAAGAACATGCTAGATTGCTAGTATACTGGAAGTGTTTGGTTAAACTCTTTGCTGGCCTGTAATTGTTCATCTACCTGAAGAATGTTGTTGCAAGAACATCATGGCACGCTGCAGAGTTTGCTGAATGTTTTGCTCGTCTACCTGAACTACTTGGCGTTCGTCTTCTCTGTTGTGACTTTCAAATTTTAAAAGAATTTACACGTTTATCTGTGGGTTTGTTGCATCCAAATGTGGAGTATGGTTCACCATTGGCATGATTTAGCTGTTGCGACCTGTGTCCTCTCATAATCTTTGCTTCTGTAAATCTTGCGTGGAACGTGCAATTCCCATTAGCAAGCGTTCTGATCAAAATACCATAATGCAAGCCTGCAACTGCAAGTTGTGTTCCACAATTCATCATACCGTATTCCAGCCAGCCTGCAAGGTTCTTCTACCAGGAGCAATCTGTAGACTGGAAATGTTGCGCCTGAAGTGTTATTTTGCAGGAAACTGCAGATGTTATCAGTTGTAAAGCGCTCCGTCATCTGCAAGATCTCTCCATTGTTCTCAGCTAAAATTTGACGGTTGCAATGACTGATGCCACAAGTTCATCACACTCCGTGTCGTGTTTGTCCGTATGACCATATTGCAGCCAGGAAGAGACAAATAGAGCAGGGAAAACATTCGCACGCATGAACTTTCTTCCTTTTTGTGCATAGGCTCGTGACAGAACATTGACAGTAGCCCAGGAATCCTCTGAACATTAGGCTAACATTACTAGTCATTTTACTACCACCAATTTAACCTAGTAGTCAAACTATACAACGATCCGACCACGAATACCCGGGGTTGCTACAATTGCATTTCCACTGTCCAGCGATACAGCCTCAGTTCGGGCTTCGGAAAGGGTGGAGGACCTACAGCATCGCAAAACACAAAATTCTACCTACATCCACCAGATACCAATCACATCCCCAGCTCCCAGTAAGGAGACTTTAGGGGGTGCAAGAGAAAGCAACCTTTGCCTGACCTCCCCCTTTACAGCTTGAATCGTGCTTGTCACAACGCCGCCATTCATCAATAGGAGCGCCCGGAGCTACCGGATGGTGATGTACCGATTCGTGCCATGCTTGGCCCAGTGGTCCTTGAGGTCCACTGATGACGAGAGATCATGACCTTCAGCTGCTAGTCGGCTGAGAAGCTTTGTGAATGCGCTGCCGCTCATCTTCCTCCCCCCCATGCGAGCATGGCGCCTGTTGGGCATCACCGGGAGTGGGTGCATGGACATGCTCATGGTGCAGCAGGACGACTGCCACCCACCATTGCCCCACTTGTAGCATTGGCGTAGCTTTCCCGTGCACGAGCAGGCAGGTGCAGGCATGGATGATTCGTCGAATGCGACCTGGTTCAGACCAAGGTCTTGGTCCTTCCACTCGTTCTTCATCACAGAGGCGCGAGCTGGATCCTCCCCAACACTAGACATTCCGACATCTCTCCAATCACCAGTTGCTTTCTTGGTTTTCCGGAGCACACCTGATGGCTTCTTCAATGGAGATGCTTGGGAACTATTCTTCTTGGGCTTCTTTGCCTTTCCAGCACTCCCCGGGGCTGCTGAGACAGGGTATGCTTCTGATATGTGCATTTCCCTAGCATGATCGTATGGAGAATCTGCCAGTTGCAGTGGCGATGATTGAGCATGGGAATGCTGATCGTGGTGTTGAAAATTCCTTGTACCACTGAGAGATCCTGGGTTGAATCCAATCCCGTTATTCACATTAAATCCATTTGTACGGGCTAGTTCAAGTGCAGCAAGGGCATTATCACGTTCAACGATTGCAGCATTCCGTTCAGCCATTGCAGAGTCCCGCTGGACAAACGCCATGTCTCTCTCAGCCATGGCAGCTTTCTTCTCAGCAAGAGCATGGTCTCTTTCCATGATGGCATTGTCCCTCTCACTCATCAGTGCTAGGAGGTGCATACTGTGCTGATCCTTTATTTGCCTTTGGGGCATCATCCACTGAAACATAGAGCACGTATAATATGGTCAACATTCTTTCAGAGTGCAAGTCTTTGTGAAAACCATCTATAGATAAAATACAACATGATGTTTGTGATATATGTATGCAGTACATGTAAAGTTCAATGCTGTGCATTTCCAAGATAATTTTAGGTCTTTCTCTTGGTTGTTGGGCATGGTAGTTTCAATTCTATCATTTGCTCGCTAATATGCAGGAGAATGAAACTAAGAGCAGAAAAGAATAAAGAGACCTGCAACATTTGTTAACAGCTTATTACGATGAACAAGAAAAATTTCTGCTATAAAGTTTGATTATTCCTCAATTAGAAACTATATGGATGCTATGTAAAATACCTAATTACCAAGGACACAAAGAGTGAAAAGCAATGACCTGCATACTTTGCTACATGTGAATACCCTTTTAGTATAAATTTGAACTTTTTTAGTTGTACAGTGACCTATACTATTTCCATAATGAAGTTGCTGGACATGTTATATCTAACCAGAATTATCTTTGCTTATTTTCGTAATTGAGACTTAGCTTCCTCATAAAGCTGGGAAATATTGCCTTATTTTTTTGAAAGCATGTCTACAGTTTAGGCGCTCTTCTACAACATATGATCTGATTGCACCCTTAATGAAGGTTTGCAACAGGACAATGCTCACTGGCAGAAGATAAACCCAATCAATATTCTCTGTCATAATTACTCACACAGCAATACAGCATATCTTTCATGTGTCAAAAAAATAATAACACAAATCTAAAATATTTCCCAAGAATTATTCATGAAGAATTACACAGACCTGGGTATGCAGTCCTTTATATTGGTCTACCCTTTGCCTCCCATTTTCTCTATGTCCAAGGTTGTCCATTATTATATCTGCTTGCAGCCAGGATAAGTAGGAAAGCTTTGAGACCACCTGCAAAATAAGAGGAGAGCAAGTCAAGAGTAATGCCAAAGGAAGTATGTGCCTGAGAGTAACCCAGCTAGATAGCATCGTTGCTATGTCAGAGCTCCAGAGAGATACCAGGGGGATTAAAGAAGTGGAAAGGGAAAAGGGATTTGTTATAGGGTAGAGCTTCATTCTAAGCCAAGACACCTACCGTTTCAGAACTGACGAAGAATTAAGAGTCAATACTTGTGTTCCAACCAAAAAGGCAAAAACCTTGACTAGTCGCACGACTAGTCCATGAGTCGATATCCTGGAGGCTCGGTTCGGCAACTCGCAATCCTTGGAACTGACATAGATATCAGAATAAAATGCATCAGTAAAATTGGAAGACGAAGTAGCTACGTATGTCTCCTGAATGGGTACGAGAAGCATCAAGTCAATCAGCTAGTATCCATCGAAAGCATTAGGCAATTCAACAATTCAGTATACTATTACTGATGAACTACATATCTTCAGCTGCCTACAACTGTATGGTCAAACGCATCCAATGAAATGCTCCAAAAAGACAGCTATTATCCTTTCAAACATTGGGCGGGCAAAGCGTTATTGGCATTACTCTGGATCTATTAGACGGGTGAGCCTCATATAATCGTACCACACACGATGCTTCAACTGAAACTAGCAGTACGCTCTCTCCAGATGCTCCTGGAGTCCTGGTCACTAGAACTTGTGGAGAGGCAACCCAGCTGCGGCACCGAGCATGGAGCAGCAGCGATTAGAGCACCAAAAATCTTCTCCCACCAGAAGCAACTTCGCTTTCAGACACTGAAACGTGTCTCGATGGCGCATCCACGATTCCAATCACCGAACAGCCAGCATCGCGTCAAGCACAGTCACTATTGCCGGCAGCGATTCCACAGCTCCAATTGACCCTCTCAATGCCATACATGCGCAGGCAAAAGCAAACTAAAAAATGGCCGCACGGTCACCCCCCCCCCCCCCCCCCCCCCCTGCCAGCTCCCGATCGACCTCCCCGCCGTGGATACGGAGGCAGAAGCCGAAGCAGCACAGGAAACGACCTCAATCGGAACCGCTAAACCCTAGATCACCTCACCCAACTCACCAGAGCACCGCCGTTCCCCCGGAGCTTGCGCGGATTCGCGGGTCGAAAGAATGAATCCCCTAATCCGCCACAGCTGTCCAATGCAGCAGCCCTTCTCGGTCTCTCACTCGCGCAGAAATTTTTTTGGGGAAAAACAAGCAACCTCCCATGTATTGTCCTTATCAGAGAGGATGGGGGTCTGAGAGAGAGAGAGAGAGAGAGAGAGAGAGAGAGAGAGGGTTACCACACAGTATCAGCGGCAGCAGCTCCCTGTCCTCCCACTCCCAGTCCCAGAGGGTTCCATGTGGGGGAGGAGGTGGGCCCCGCCGGCCAGCGGGGTGGGACGGGGACGAACAGCCACCGCCACCGGCGAGCGGGGGTGCACGGACGGAGGGTCAGAGCTAGTCGCCACCGCCGCCGCTCTCTCCCTCTCTTCTCTCTCCCAAACCCAGTATCTCTCTCTCTCTCTCTATTTCTCTCTCCAATTTCTGTTGGTGGGGGTTCGGGAGGGGAGGGGCAGCAGCGGCGGCATGGATGGGCGTCGACGCCTGCGAGAGGCGGAGCTAGTGGGTCCCACGGTTCAGAGGGAGAAGAGGGGGTGATGGTGATGGAGGGAGGGAGGGAACGCTGGCTGTCACAATTGTATGGCGACTACTGTTGTGCCTCTGCGGCCAAGGGCCCACCTGTAGGGGTTCACCAGACACAACATCTTTCCTTCAGATGATCAGACCAGAGAGCTCGCTCAGGCGCAAAAACAGCGGTGGCTCGGCGGGCAATGGTGAAAATCGCCATGGCAGTTTTGCCCGGAGCTCATGGTTGATTTTTTTTTAACAAGACAAAAGATTTGCCATATTTATTAATTAAGAAGAAGTTTAGAGGTGTTACAAACCAAGGTCGAGACAAGGCTCGATCGAAAAGAAAGGTCTACTCTCGTGGCATTAACACACTTAAGACCTTAGCCCCCACATTAACATACTCATGGTTGATATGATCAACCCACCAAGCGGTGACACACCATCGAAGATAAGAACATGATGATATTTCAATGTTGGTGTTAGGCAGCCACATGCCAAATACTAGTTTAATTTTTGTCTTCTGAATTTTAAAACTAGTTCTCTACATTGTGAGAGGTAGTTCTAAATTGAGAAAACAGAGAACCGGAGCAAGAAGATGATCCGATGCTAAATTAATCTCACACAATAAAACATATCTTTTCCTACTCCATGAGTTTTTTTTTTTGTGTGTGTGAGGTGAGCAACACACAAAAATTTGGAATCACCTACGTAGTGGAGTTCATCGCCATATTTGACTATGTTGCCAAATGCCACTTTATATAAAATTTGGAGCTACCAACAATGTGGCTACCCTTAGTGTGTCCCAAAGTATGTAAATGTTGGCAAGATAGTTTTTGCTCATGCTTCCGTGGAATTGTATTGATGCACTTGATGGTACACGTGTGTGATTGTTAGAGTATCAATATGGTTTCAACATTCAGGGATAGAAAGTATTACGCCAACTAGAATCTACTTATTGCTATCAACTTGATCCGATTGTTCACACGTGTATTGGCTAGTTGGGAGGTTGCAACCATTACTAATTGGAGACAACATCCCTAGACGTGAAGGTGAGTGTTCCTCGAGACAATATTGTTGTTCTTTGTACATTGTGGAACAATGAGTTGTGACTATTGTTTGTAGTATAGGTTCCACCTTTAATTGTAGACAAGTTCTACTGATAGATGTTGATATGCATGTCGTCATGGGATTGTACCACCATTCATAAGCATCAAGCACCATTTGAATGAGTTGTCGTCTAGAATTTTCCTAAAATGGCAAAGAAGTGTTCAATCTCACACATTCAAATCACATTTGAGATGGCGTAAAATAATAGATATAATATCCTATATGAAAAGTCAACCCATACATATCCAACAAGGTTAAGTGGAAAGTCACTTTGGCTCCCGAACTCGAGTGCTCCCTCTATTTTAAAAAATTCAGAAAATAATTTAAAGTTTCAAAAAAATCTTTTAAAAAATCCCGCATATTCTCAGTGATGTATACTATAAACGTGCAAAATCATAATACAATTTTTTTACGGACTACACAAAAATGACAAAATTTAGAGATTTGAAACTATGTATTGTTCACTATATTCATTATACTCACAATATTCAGATCTATACATTTCTCTTTTTTTTTGTAGCTCGGAAGTATTTCGCATTGTGGTTTCTATAGGATAAATTATTGATAACATGAAGGATTTTTTTTCAGAATTGTTCAAACATTAAAAAAATAAATTCTTAAAACAGAGTCGGGAAGCTAGAAATCTCTTTCCCAAGGATAAGCTAGTTCAATCATTGTGCAGTAGACCATCTTTATTTGTCAACTTACGAAAATTCTTTCAATCAAAGATGCAATAGAATATTTTATTTTTCTGGTCTTTGCATGAACGCGGGCGCAGTAGCTAACTTGCTACTAGTTTGGAGAACATATTTGGTGCACCCAAAGAATTAGTGCACCCGATGCACCCAACTCCAATCTATCACCGAAAATGTTTTTAAAAAATATGAGAAAAAGTTTGGTCATAGTTAAAACTTATATCTAGCATGTCACAAAATTGCAAATCTAGATTCCTAACACATGTCAAGAAACAAAATAAACAAATCTGTCATGAATAGTGCCAAAATGCAAGTTGGGCTTTGAATTTGGCCCATTGCCACCAATGATACCAAATTTGTCTATTTTGTTTGTTGACATGTGTTACGAATTTAGACTTATGATTTTGTGACATGCTAGACATGAGTATTACTTATAACCAAAAAATTTCCCATATTTTTTAAAACATTTTTGGTCATCTAACAGAGTTGGGTGCACCGGGTGCACCAATTCGTTGGGTGCATAGGATACGTTCTCGTCTGGTTTGCTACTCCAGTATTGGTGGCGGACGACGGGTTGGCGAACACACCAAATTTTGTTAAAAATGCTGAAATTCGGATTTAATATTTGGTCCACGAACATCTAAAACGGGTTCAGGTAGGGACGGTACGCAACTCAAATAATGCCGAAGTGACGAAGTCTAAACATTCCCACTGTAGTTGGTTCAGAGTGAAGGGTCGCAGCATAGAAAACAAAAAATTTCCTACGCAAAGATAGCGGAATAAACCCAACATCTAGATCCGATCTACGAGAGGTTGGTAGCAAGAAGGAGATCGAATCTCACCCTCGAAGAAAACCGTGAGTGTTTTGTCGAGGCAGGGGTTGGCTAGTCGATCCCCGCAACTAGACTCGTCTAGTCGCGAGGAGATGTATTATCCAAGCGCCGCACGAGCAACGCCTCCGAGAGATCCACACGTACAGCTCGATGAAGACTCCACGTTCTTGATCCCGCAAGAGGTGGTGGAGAGGTTCACGAGATCAGCAGCACGACGACGGTGGCGTGGTGTGTATGGTGGAGATCCGACAGGGCTTCGCCAAGCGGCTATCGGGAGAGAGGAGGAGGAGGGAGGCGGCGGCTAGGAGGGAGAGGGGTGTGGCTAGGGCACCTATGGGGTGGTCCTTGGGGTGCCGCACCCCCTCCTCTATCCCTCCTTATATAGGGGGCAGGGGGGCTGCGCCCCACCCCTCCATCTAGGGCCGGCGCAAGGGGGGGGAGGCTTGCCCCCCAAGCAACCCCTTAGGGTTTAGGCCGCCCCCCCCCCTTCTAGAAGCTTGGCCCGCATGGGCCATTGAGGGAGTGGTGCGGCTGGCCCAATAGGCCAGCCCACTACCCCTTCATGCCTTGTGGGCCCCATACTCCTATGGGCCCCACTTCTAGACCCCTCTAGAACCTTCTAGAACATTCCGGTACTTTACCGATAAATTCCCGAACCTTTCTTAATCCTCCGGAAACCACTTTCCTTATATGAATCTTATTCTCCGGACCACTCCGGAACTCCTCGTGACGTCCGGGATCCCATCCGGGACTCCGAATCAATATTCGTTTTCACCATCATTTATCTCGAACCCTAACTACATCGAACGTTAAGTGTGTGACTCTGCGGGTTCGCGAATATGTCATATTAATAGCGGGACCGGGATGCCCATATTAATTCCTACATATTCGACGAAGTACTTTACTAGTCGAACCACAATGTCCGGGATTCAATTAATCCATATACGATTCCTTTTGTTTCACGATATATTACTTGTCCGAGATTCAATCCACCGATATCTCCATATCTGATTAATCTCGTTACCGACAAGTTCTCTTTACTCGTTCCCATAGAATAGGATCCCTTATGACTAGCCACTTAGTCATATGCTTGCAAGCGTTTGGATGCTATACTACCGAGAGGGCCCAGAGATATCTATCCAACTGTTGGACGAACAAATCCCAGTCTTGAAACATGCCACCCAACAACCTATCATCGGAGAACCTGAAAGCCACCTTTATAATCACCCAGTTACGAAGTGACGTTTGATGTCCACAAAGCACTCCTCTGATAAACGGGAGTGACATAATCTCATGGTCTAAGGAAACTATATTTGACATCTAATTAATTTGAGTCTTATCCATTATATCATCACCTATGATACAAACTTCGTTTATCAAGTGATTCATAAATCCATGGTTAGGAAACACCTAACCATCACTTAATCAAACGAACTAGTCACAAGAGGAAAGACTAGGGACACATTACCGTTTATATTCCACACATGTATTTGTTTCCGGTTAATACAATTCTAGCATGGAATTAAACATATCATGAACAGAGAAATATGATAAACAATAATCATTATTATTGCCTCTTGGGCATATCTCCAACAGTCTCCCACTTGCACTAGAGTCAATAATCTAGTTTACATTTGTAGCAATCTAACACCCATGGCCTCTCGGTGTTGATCATGTTTTGCTCGTGGAAGAGGTTTAGTCAACGGGTCTGCCACATTCAGATCCGTATGCACCTTGCAAATCTCTATGTCACCATCCTTGACATTTTCACGCAAATTGTGATAGCGGCGCTTAATATGCTTGGTATTCTTGTGTGAAGTCGGGTCCTTGGCAAGAGCTATTGCACCTGTATTATCACAGTACAGGGCCAGAGGTCTTGACGCACTTGGAACCATGCTCACCTCTGAGAGGAACTCCTTCATCCAGACTGCTTCACTTGCCGCCGACGAGGCCGCAACATACTCCGCTTCTGTTGAAGATTTCGCCACCATGCTCTGCTTGGAACTCCTCCAACTCACAGCGCCACCATTCAGAATAAACACGTATCCGGACTGAGATTTAGAATCACCCGGATCTGTGTCCCAACTAGCATCGACGTAACTCCTTACGACAAGCTCTTGGTCACCTCCATATACGAGAAACATTTCCTTAGTTCTGTTTAGATACTTAAGGATATTTTTGACAGCTGACCAGTGTTCCACTCCTGGATCACTTTGGTACCTGCTAGTCAAACTTACAGCATGGCACACATCTGGTCTAGTACATAGCATGGCATATATGATAGAGCCTATCGCAGAGGCATAAGGAACTTTGTTCATTATCTCTCTATCTTCTGCCGTAACAGGACTCTGAGTCTTACTCAGAACCTTTCCTTGCAACATTGGTAAGAACCCCTTCTTTGAATTTTCCATTCTGAACTTCTTTAGAACCTTGTCAAGGTATGTACTTTGTGAAAGCCCAATTAGGCGCTTTGACCTATCTCTATAGATCTTTATGCCTAAAATGTACGCCGCTTCACCAAGGTCTTTCATTGAAAAACTCTTATTCAAATAAGACTTTACACTTTCAAGTAGTGTAACATCATTTCCAATCAATAATATGTCATCCACATATAGTATTAGAAATGCAACTGAACTCCCACTCACTTTCTTGTAAATACAGGCTTCTCCATAAGTTTGGACAAATCCAAACCCTTTGATCACTTCATCAAACCGGAGATTCCAACTCCGCGATGCTTGCTTCAGTCCATAGATGGATCTCTGAAGTTTGCATACCTTGTTAGCATCCTTTGGATCAACAAAACCTTCGGGCTGTACCATGTACAACTCTTCCTTAATATGACCATTAAGGAACGCGGTCTTCACATCCATTTGCCAAATTTCATAGTCATAATATGCGGCAATTGCTAACATAATCCGAACAGATTTCAGCATCGCTACGGGTGAGAATGTCTCATCGTAGTCAACTCCTTGAATTTGTCGGAAACCCTTTGCGACAAGTCGAGCTTTATACACGGTGACGTTTCCGTCAGCGTCTGTCTTTCTCTTGAATATCCATTTGTTCTCAACGGCCTTACGGTCGTTAGGTAAGTCTACCAAAGTCCATACTTGGTTTTCATACATGGATTCCATTTCGGATTTCATGGCTCCTAGCCATTTATCGGAGTCTGGGCTCATCATTGCTTCCTCATAATTCGCAGGTTCATCATTGTCTAACAACATGACATTCATGACGGGGTCATACCGATCAGGAGCGGTACGTTCCCTCGTTGATCTACGAGGTTCAATAGCAGCCTTGACTGGAACAGCATGATCAACATCATTTGCTCCTTCTTCAGGTGGCGATGGCTGTTCTGGAACAACTTCCAGTTCTGCGCTACTCGGCATCTCAAGAACAGGTTCAATAACCTCGTCAAGCTCTATTTTCCTTCCACTCACTTCTTTCGAGAGAAACTCCTTCTCTAGAAAGGAACCATTCTTGGCAACGAAAATCTTGCCTTCGGTTCTGTGGTAGAAGGTATACCCAATAGTTTCCTTAGGGTATCCAATGAAGATGCACTTTTCCGATTTGGGTTCGAGCTTATCAGGTTGAAGCTTTTTCACATAAGCATTGCAACCCCAAACTTTGAGAAACGATAACTTTGGCTTCTTGCCAAACCATAACTCATATGGAGTCGTCTCAACGGATTTTGATGGAGCCCTATTTAATGTGAATGCGGCTGTCTCTAATGCATAGCTCCAAAATGATAGTGGCAGATCTGTGTGAGACATCATAGATCGCACCATATCCAATAAGGTTCGATTACGACGTTCAGACACACCATTACGCTGTGGTGTTCCGGGTGGCGTTAGTTGTGAAACAATTCCACACGTCTTTAAATGCATGCCAAACTCGTAACTCAAATATTCGCCTCCACGATCAGATCGAAGAAACTTTATTTTCTTGTTACGATGGTTCTCAACTTCACTCTGAAATTCTTTGAACTTTTCGAACGTTTCAGACTTATGTTTCATTAAGTAAATATACCCATATCTACTCAAATCATCGGTGAAGGTCAAGAAGTAACGATATCCACCGCGCGCTGCAACGCTCATCGGATCACACACATCGGTATGTATGATTTCCAACAAGTCTGTTGCCCTCTCCATCGTGCCGGAGAAGGGTGTTCGAGTCATCTTACCCATAAGGCATGGTTCGCAAGTTTCAAATGATTCAAAATCAAGTGAATCCAAAAGTCCATCAGAATGGAGTTTCTTCATGCGCTTTACACCAATGTGACCCAAACGGCAGTGCCACAAATATGTGGTATTATCATCATTCACTTTGCATCTTTTGGCATCAATTTTATGAACATGTGTATCACCACCATCGATATCCAATAGAAATAAACCATTCCTCTCAGGTGCATGACCATAAAAGGTATTATCCATATAAATCGAAATACCAAAGTTTTCAGACTTAAATGAATAACCGTCTCGCAATAAACAAGATCCAGATACAATGTTCATGCTTAACGCAGGCACATGATAACAATTATTAAGGTTTAAAACTAATCCCGAAGGTAAATGCAGAGGGAGTGTGCCGACAGCGATGACTTCAACTTTTGATCCATTTCCAACTCGCATCGTCACCTCGTCCCTTGCCAAGCGTCGTCTATTCCGCAGCTCCTGTTTCGAGTTACATATATTAGCAACCGAACCAGTATCAAATACCCAGGTGCTACTACGATCACTTGTTAAATACACATCAATAACTTGTATATCATATATACCTTGTTTGACGGTGCCAGCCTTCTTGTCTGCCAAATACTTGGGGCAGTTCCGCTTCCAGTGTCCGGTTCCCTTGCAGTAGAAGCACTCAGTATCAGACTTAGGGCCCTTCCTTGACTTCCTCGTAGGCCCGGCAGCTCGCTTGCCGTCCTTCTTGAAGTTGTCTCTTTTGCCCTTTTTCTTGAAACTGGTGGTCTTGTTGACCATCAACACTTGATGCTCCTTCTTGATTTCCACTTCCGCGGTCTTTAACATCGTGAAAAGCTCAGGGAGAGTTTTCTCCATCCCTTGCATGTTATAGTTCATCACAAAGCTTTTGTAGCTAGGTGGAAGTGACTGGAGAACACGGTCAATCCCCAACTCATTGGGAATCACGACACCCAGCTGCGCCAGACGATCGCCGTACCCAGACATCTTGAGCACGTGTTCACTGACGGAACTGTTCTCTTCCATCATACAGCTAAAGAACTTAGAAGAGGCTTCATACCTCTCCACCTTGGCTTGAGTCTGAAACATAGCTTTCAGATCAACGATCATCTGATGAACGCCATGGTGCTCAAAACGCTTTTGAAGCTTAGGTCCTAAGCCGTACAACAGACCGCACTTAACTATCTCGTGGTCCTCTGAACGGGCTGCCCAGACATTCCTAATGTCTTCAGCCGCTCCCTCTGCTGGAGCCTCACCTAGCGGTGCATCTAGGACATACAGTTTCTTGGCAGCTTTGAGGATAATTTTCAGATTCATAAACCAATCTGAGAAATTGCTTCCATCGTCTTTCAGCTTGTCTTTCTCTAGGAACGTGTTAAAGTTCATGGTGATGTTGGGAAGGGCCATTGATCTACAACATTATTTGCAAGGTGTTTAGACTATGTTCATGATATTGTGTTCGAAAGATAATCTAATTATAAAACGAACTCCCACTAAACTCAACATCTCTCTGGTTGTTTAGTGACACACGATCCAAAATCCACTACACCACAACCGATCATCACGTGAAGTGGCGCAGCTTCAAAAGGTGAACATCTCCATGTTGATCATATCATTCATATGACTCGTGTTCAGCCTTTCGGTTCTTGTGTTCCGAGGCCATGTCTGTACATGCTAGGCTCGTCAAGGAAACCGTAGTATTTCTGCATGTGCAAATTGGCTTGCACCCGTTGTATGTGAACGTAGAATCTATCACACCCGATCATCACGTGGTGCTTCAAAACGACGAATTTTGGCAACGGCGCATACTAGGGGAGAACACTTCTTGATATTAATGTGAGAGATCACCTTATCATGCTACCGTCGAGATCGTATCTAAGCATAAACCATAAGGTGCATAAAAAAGGATTAACATCACATGCAATTCAATATTATGACATGGTATAGCCTTTTTCTGTGCCTTTGATCTCCATCTCCAAAGCACTGGCATGATCTCCATCATCACCAGCTCAAACGCCATCACCATGGTTGTCTCCACCAACTATTGCAACTACTACTATTAGCTACTCTTAGCAAATAAAGTAAAGCAATTACATGGTGTTTAAAGTGACACGCAGGTCATACAATAAATAAAAGACAACCATAAGGCTCCTGCCGGTTGCCGTACTCATCGACATGCAAGTCGTGAAAATTACAAAACATGATCATTGCATACATCACATAATCATATCTTGAGGCCATACCATATCACAAACCCTGCAAAAACAAATTAGACGCTTCTACTTTGTTTATGCAATTTTTACGTGGCTTCTAATGGGTCAATAGATAGAACCGTTCTAATCTACGCAAAGCCACAACGGTGATAAAATAGTTGCTGATTTACTCATCATTTTGAAAGGCCTTCCATTGAAAATTGCATCTTCACTAAAGCAAGAGAAACAGACACCCGCCAGCCACTTATGCAAAACAAGTTGCATGTCAGTCGTGGAACCGGTCTCTCGTGCGTGGACGAGTAAAGTTGGTCCGGGCCGCTTCAATCTTACAGTACCGCAAAGATGCAAAGTGCACGCGAGAAGGTAGCAACACAAATTATCAACGCCCACAACACTTCTGTCTAATCGCACCAACATCTACGAATAGATCTAGGCTCTGATACCACTGAAGGGTCGCAACATAGAAAACAAAAATTTTCCTACGCAAAGATAGCGGAATAAACCCAACATTTAGATCCGATCTACGAGAGGTTGGTAGCAAGAAGGAGATCGAATCTCACCCTCGAAGAAAACCGTGAGTGTTTTGTCGAGGCAGGGGTTGGCTAGTCGATCCCCGCAACTAGACTCGTCTAGTCGCGAGGAGATGTATTATCCAAGCGCCGCACGAGCAACGCCTCCGAGAGATCCACACGTACAGCTCGATGAAGACTCCACATTCTTGATCCCGCAAGAGGTGGTGGAGAGGTTCGCGAGATCAGCAGCACGACGACGGTGGCGTGGTGTGTATGGTGGAGATCCGACAGGGCTTCGCCAAGCGGCTATCGGGAGAGAGGAGGAGGAGGGAGGCGGCGGCTAGGGCACCTATGGGGTGGTCCTTGGGGTGCCGCACCCCCTCCTCTATCCCTCCTTATATAGGGGGCAGGGGAGGCTGCGCCCCCCCCCTCCATCTAGGGCCGGCGCAAGGGGGGGAGGCTTGCCCCCCAAGCAACCCCTTAGGGTTTAGGCCGCCCCCCCCCCCCTTCTAGAAGCTTGGCCCGCATGGGCCATTGAGGGAGTGGTGCGGCTGGCCCAATAGGCCAGCCCACTACCCCTTCATGCCTTGTGGGCCCCATACTCCTATGGGCCCCACTTCTAGACCCTTCTAGAACCTTCTAGAACTTTCCGGTACTTTACCGATAAATTCCCAAACCTTTCTTAATCCTCCGGAAACCACTTTCCTTATATGAATCTTATTCTCCGGACCACTCCGGAACTCCTCGTGACATCCGGGATCCCATCCGGGACTCCGAATCAATATTCATTTTCACCATCATTTATCTCGAACCCTAACTACATCGAACGTTAAGTGTGTGACTCTGCAGGTTCGCGAATTTGTCATATTAATAGCGGGACCGGGATGCCCATATTAATTCCTACATATTCGACGAAGTACTTTACTAGTCGAACCACAATGTCCGGGATTCAATTAATCCATATACGATTCCTTTTGTTTCACGATATATTACTTGTCCGAGATTCAATCCACCGATATCTCCATATCTGATTAATCTCGTTACCGACAAGTTCTCTTTACTCGTTCCCATAGAATAGGATCCCTTATGACTAGCCACTTAGTCATATGCTTGCAAGCGTTTGGATGCTATACTACCGAGAGGGCCCAGAGATATCTATCCAACTGTTGGACAAACAAATCCCAGTCTTGAAACATGCCACCCAACAACCTATCATCGAAGAACCTGAAAGCCACCTTTATAATCACCCAGTTACGAAGTGACGTTTGATGTCCACAAAGCACTCCTCTGATAAGCGGGAGTGACATAATCTCATGGTCTAAGGAAACTATATTTGACATCTATTTAATTTGAGTCTTGTCCATTATATCATCACCTATGATACAAACTTCGTTTATCAAGTGACATAAATCCATGGTTAGGAAACACCTAACCATCACTTAATCAAACGAACTAGTCACAAGAGGAAAGACTAGGGACACATTACCGTTTATATTCCACACATGTATTTGTTTCCGGTTAATACAATTCTAGCATGGAATTAAACATATCATGAGCAGAGAAATATGATAAACAATAATTATTATTATTGCCTCTTGGGCATATCTCCAACACAGAGCAGCGCTGCGTCCCCTTAGAGCATCTCTAGGAGATCCCGCAAACCGCAAACGCGCGGATGCAGGCCGAGAAAATCGCGTTATGCAGGCCGAAAAAGGCTCCGGCCGGCCAGATCCCGCATGCGCTGCGGGATCTGCTCGGCCAGGGAGGGCACAAAACCTGTAAACTAAACTGCAAAACAGGGTTTTTGCATATTTCAACATTTATATGCTACATAGTTTATTTCAAATGCATAATATAACAGAATAAAACATAATAATTCATAGTTTTCAATAGCACACAATGAAACAATAATCCTTATTACAACAAGAGTTCAAATCCGAATAATAAAACAAATTGTAGCAAATACAAATAAATGTTTGAACAACACATCAATTAAATGAAAAAATGTTCATCAATTGCCACCATGCCTCATCCAATGGTGCTGAATGAGATCAGCCTGAAGTTGCTTGTGAGATCCCGCATTCTCAATGTTGCGGTATGTCTCAAGAAATGCTTGAATTTGGTCCGGGTTTCTTGCTGGCTTCACCCGAGTGCCCACATTGTCAAAGAAAAACTCCAAATCCAAGTCTTTCTCATCCTCGATGATCATGTTGTGAAGAATTACACATGTTGTCATGATATCTTGGAGGGTCTCTTTGTCCCAGAACTTACCGGGACCTCTCACAATTGCAAACCTAGCTTGCAAAACACCGAAAGCTCTCTCAATGTCCTTTCGGGCTGCCTCTTGTGCTTTTGCAAATTCAGATTCAGCTCTGCTAGCAGGGTTTCTAATTGTTTTCACAAATGTTGACCACTCCGGGTATATGCCATCGGCAAGATAGTAACCCATTGTGTAATCATGCCCATTAACGGTGTAGTTGCAAGCCGGGGCATCACCGCTAGCTAGCCGGGCAAAAAGATGAGATCTATGCAGCACATTGATATCATTGAGAGAACCAGGCAAACCAAAAAAACAATGCCAAATCCATAGATCCTCTGAAGCAACAGCTTCCAGAATAATTGTCGGATCGTGACTTTTGCCGCAATATATGCCCTGATATGCCTTCGGGCAATTCTTCCATGTCCAATGCATACAATCTATGCTGCCTAGCATTCCCGGCCAACCTCGAGCCTCATTTTCCGCCATCAGCCTCACCGTGTCTTGTTCATTGGGGGCTCGCAAATAAACAGGGCCATACATGCGGATCATCACTTTGCAAAACCGCCGGACAGATTCCATTGTTGTATCTTCACCTATGCGAAGATACTCATCGGCGTAGTCGGCCGGGATGTCGTAAGCTAGGATCCGCATGACGGCGGAGATCTTTTGATGCGCGCTAAAACCTAGCAGCCCGGCAGCATTGCGCTTGCGCTTGAAATAGCGAGTATTCGTCTCGCAAGTTCACACAATCTTGTTGAAAAGGGATCGCCGCATTCGGTACCGGCGGCGGAAAAGATGAGGAGGATATGTCGGTACCTCGGCGAAGTAATCGCGCATCAACAAGTCGTTGCCGAGCTTGCGATTGCGCGGAATGCAAAGACGGCCGACCTTGGATCCTCACCGCCGCTTCTTCTGCCCGTCCGCGAGCTCCTTCGCAGCGACGAGCACCACCATCTCCTCCATGTCGTCGTCGAGCAGCTCGTCCAAGTCGGAGTCGGAGGAATCCGACGAATCCTCCAGCAAAAACAACGCGGCGGGGCTCAACGGCATCTACACAGGCGGCGCGCGAGTCAGGCGGGCGAACGCCGGCGAAACCAAGTCAATTGGGGCGGCGGCGAAGCTTACCTTGCGACGGCGGCGGCGCTCAAATCGCGGGCGGGATCTGGCCGATTCGGTCGCCGCGACTGGTCAATCGGTGCGGCGGCGGCGATGCGCGCCCTCGGCGGCGTTCCTACGCGACGGCGTGGTCGGAGGCGGCCGGGATCTGCGGCGGCGCGCGGCGGCGATGCGCGCGGAAGGGGGAGCTGAAATTTCCTACGCGCCTCTTTTTTCCCTTCGCGCAGAGGCCTCGCACCCGCCTCTTTTTTCCCTTCGCGCAGAGGCCTCGCACGGGATACAGACCAGCCTGCATACAGCCCTAGAATCTACATTATGTGTAGGTTTGGCGGCCGCGGATGCCGGCGCCTACAAACCTTTTTGCAGGTTTGGCCGATATGCGGGATCTGCCCTGACCACTTTTTTGGCCGGGATCTGTCCTGACCACAGGATCTGCTAGAGATGCTCTTACGGCCTGAACCCATCAACATCCTTCCATTGCCATGATGGATTTTCCCTCCCAATTGGATAACTCGAAGGTACCTCCAATTCGGCGACCGATGGTTTTGATTGGCGACTACTCAAATTGGAATACCCATTAAAACCAAAACCAGCATAGAGGAATATAGCACTTTCCACGACATGGTCACACCAAAGATGAGCAACCACTCTTCTTCCCAACGAAACCAAAACGAGAGCGCCATTATTGCCAGGAACACGCACCGGTGGTACTTACAAGGCGAAGCGAAGAACAGAACAAAGCGCTCGATCGACCATCCTAAAACTACTACGAGTAGAGCGGTTTGTACAGGGATGTCGCCGTACGTCCGCGCGCGCGCGCTCCGTCGCAGGCGGCGGAATCAGGCGCTGGCCATGTTGGCCGTCCTGGCCACGCCGGAGCGGGTCGACTTGGCCTGCTTCGGCTTCGCCGGTGGCGCCACCTTCTTCACCCTCTTCGCGCGCGCCGGAGCCTGAGCCGGGGCCGCCTTCTTCCCCTCCTTCGACGCGGCCTTCTTCATGGACGGCGCCGTCGCACGCCTCTTCTTGGCCGACGCCAGGGCCTTCTTCTCCTCGGCGGGGGCGAGCCTGAAGGAGGCCTTGACCCTGACGAGCCTGCCCTTGGCGGCGAAGTTCCGGAGCTGCACGGCCAGCACCTTGCGGTAGTTGCCCGGGAGCGCCTCCCCGTGCCGCTCCCCGACGTGCTTCGCGATCGCGTACGTGCTCGCCCCCGCCTTGCCGTCGCCCGCCGCCATGATCGCATCCTTGATCATCTGGCAAACAAACCAAACCAAATCATTTCAGAACTCGGGACGAAGCCGCATACATCGATCGATCAGACCAAATCGGAGCAGATCGATCGGTCGCTTACCTCGAAGTAGGGTGGGTGCTGCGGCCCCTCCGACCGGGGCTTCCTGCTCCTCGGCTTCTTCACCTTCACCTTCCCCTTCCCCAGATCCACTCCCCCCTCCGGCTTCTGCGCCGCAACCCCACCCTCCGCCTTCTCCTCGCCGGCAACCGCCGCTTCCACCTTCTCTTCCGTCACCCCATCCCCCTCCGCCTTCTCCACGCCCGCACCCGCCACCTTCGCCTCTTCCACCTTCTCCTCCATCACAGCTGCCTCCTGGCCTGCTCCAACCGCCGGCACCGGCAGGGCAGCAGGCTCCTCTAGCACGGTCGCCATCAAACGAAACAGAGCACCTCTGGTTGCAAGCGGAACTGAAAACTAGCAGTGATCTCGTAAGATGGTGCGGATTTGAGGCCCGCGCTTTATACCGGCGGGTGGAGCGCTCCCATTGGGCGCACGCCGGCGCCCGCGGATAGCGATCCGGGGACGCGAAATCGCGGACGTACACGCGCGATCACGGCGGCCGGCGGGGGACGCGTGTGGTTTCTCTGGTCGCTTCTCGAGTTCTTTCCGATCTAGCGAGAGAACTGTGTTTCTCGGCGGTGCGCATCTGCGCCTGTGTTTCTTTGGATGTTCATCATCTTCGACCGGATTAACCTGTTTCGATCACTCTATGTCAGTGGATGCGTCCGGACATTCATATTATATCATCTCGTGTGATCACATCCACCGTTTTATAAACTTGAATTCATACAAATACATGCACCATGGATTTGTGCTTTCTCTATGGCATGAATAGCTCGCAGACTGACGGACTGTGCAACATATTACCTAGTGTATCAAAATAATTTAAACATTGTGAAATCCTGACTAAGATAATAATAACTTCAAGTGTATTTTTATAGTTAAATCTTCTTTTTGAGGGCAATATTTTTGATTTTGTTTCATCTTCAACCGATGTGTATCCGTCTTGGTCTTGTGATAATTTATGATATCGGCTATATTATGCAGCTCCATTTTCAAAAAAAAATATAGTTTTTTTTCTGGTTATATCCTCTTCTTGTCTTATTGAATCTTCATCATCCATTTCTTTATTTTCCGGTTTGCCACTTGAGTTATGTCTATATTTTTCTTTTTTTCTCTCCATCAATTGTGAAGTACAAATCTTTCAAAATAAACATTTGCCTTCGAGATAGTGATTCTATTCGTCTATTCGGTTTTCATACCCCGACGCGGCAATCACATATTGAATAAATGATAATGTATTGATCAAATCAAATTGACATAGTTCGGATGAACTCAAAATTAAGCAAACCCTAGTCGGAATCGAGGGTGATGTTCATGTTGCTGCCGAGGGAAACCATGTCCTCATTGGTGCCTCCGGAGACCATGTTGGCGGTGCCACGCTCACGGGGACAACGATGGGGTGGGAGAGCCTACGGGGCAGTGGGGAGTCGGAGCGTGGAGAAGAGTTGTGGGTCGGAGAATACCACAAATCGGACAACAGGTGGGTCAAGGATGAAGGGATGTGGAGCCAACATCCCGCAAAAGGGGCGGTGGTGGCGGTAAAGCTCGGTGGAGACGAGAAGGGTGTTGTAGACCGATGTGGCCACATACCTCATCTCCACACAGTCTGGTCAACAAAAAGGTGAGACGGGAATACGAACGATGCATAGGCAGCCTAAGCAAAGGTGAGAAGTGTAATACCCCAGCATTTAGGGCCTAGCAAAGGGTAGAAATATGAATATGTGCATCTGCATGCATGCATCTGAAAACCTGAATAAATTTTTCGCAAAATAAAACCCTGGAGTGATTAGAGTTCAATCACCTTAATGAATTAGGGTTTAGCTCATTGCAGGTGAATGTGGTGAATCTCGATATGACCCCCAGGCATTTTCTGGTTGCGGGAATGCAGATCTAATTGTAATACACAAATAATATTGTTCTGGAAATCTTAATAGAAATGATTAATAAAGTTATACTTATCTGTACAATTAAGTATACAACTCATAAGTAAATACCTGATTAAAATTGTGTTAAAACCTATCTTAATCTAAAGAGATATTAAGACCAAGTAATCTTTATAACTGGTTGAGTTTAGTAAAGCTTCGTGTTTACATAGCCTCAATCATAAAGGTGCATACAAATGCTTAAGTAATCCTATCTTATTAATCTAAACTTGACCTTCCTATTTGATCTTAGCTTCTTATCTCCAAATCTTCTCCAACTCTTTTCCTGAAAGGCAAAGCTAAATAAGAAAGAATCTTGGGGTGAAGTTTAAAGGCTTTGTGTTATATAGAAGTAGTTTGGTAACAAGCTATGCAACCTTGTTAACAGATTTCTTTTGTATGCATTAAAGCAATTGAATTTCAAATAAGAGTTTTCCTGGTCAGATGGAGAGTGTTCTTTGATTTAAATGTTTGCCTTCACTACAAGAGTGAGGCAATATAATTTTGGAGCTTAACTAATGAATAGTAGGATCTTGTTCTTGTATCCAATCTTTGACTAAAGAGATCAACATTGCTTCAAAGGAGACAAGAGATTATGGAGCAAACTTGGATCATCTCAATTCAAGCAGGCAACAAGAATAGGAGCAACTTTTGGTGCATTCAAGAGAAGGGACAAAAGGCAGCATTGACTCTTTTATCAAGAAATCAAGTTATCAATCTCTTAATCTAAAGCTGCAGAAGAGAAAGGCCTCAAGTCATCAATAATTAATTGTTTATCACCATCTTTTTAATGCAAAGCCATATCTTATAAAAGCCACAAGTCTTTAGTATCTTAAGTGCTTAAATAAAATCTTAATGGTTATATTTTAAAACATTCTCCAACACTTTTGTGCAAGTATTAATCTCTTGAGAATCAAGATCAATAAATCTATAATACCCTTTCTACATCACTTCTTCTCAACAAAATAATGTGATACTTTTTGTTAAGGGTCCTCAAGAGAGGTTGTTATTACAACTCAAATGGCTAAAACTTCTCTCTATTTTAAATTGTACCTTAGGTGTTTCAAAAATTCAATATAAAAATATGTGGATCTCCTCTATAATATTAGAAGCCTACATAAATTTTCTCTCTATTTTGGAGCTTCTTAAGTGCTCTAATTAAATTACCAAAGTTCCTGTTTTAAAGTTTTAGTAGTTATAGAAAAACCCAGGGGGTTATTCGCAAAATATCCTTTTCTTTTTCTTCTCTTCTTCCTCTGGACAGAAGGCCGTGGACAGCGACATCGACCTGCACTGCCACCTCCTGCTCACCGCCTGCGTGTGAGGATAAAGACCCGGGAGACGTCCGCATCGAGCTCTCCTCTCCACTCCTCGCTCGCCTGCTCTTCCTCTCTCTGGCAAAAGCGAGCAAGAACCCTAACCCTAGTCCCGTACGACCGTTGCGTCCCCCTCAAATCGCTAGCGACCTAAGCCTCCTCGGGCTCTCCCGAGATGTCTAGCAGCTCCGCCTCGACCTCCTCTTCGATCCGGTGCAAGCCGCACCTGCTGGGATGGCCTGAAGGCGGAAAACGTCCGCGACGCCCCGAACGCCGGCCGCCGCCGTTGAGCATGATTCCGTCGCCATCGTTGCTCCTCCGGCCACACCTCCTTGTCCATTAGATTACAGGTGAGCTACTCCTCCGTATGCCCCTCTTTGTGAGGTTGATTGCGTCCTATAGCTCGAGATCGAGCTCGGCCGCCATGCGCCGCCGCGGTGCGTCGCCGCCGTGGTAGTTCCGGCGACCATAAAGGGGCGGCGACGCCACCCCTAGGTTCGCCTCGGCCTCACGCACCTAGCGCGCCAGCTCCCGTCGGCCAGAGTGGACGGATTCGGCCGGGCCGTGGTCGACTTCGTCGCGGGCCATGGCTGCTGACGTCAGCCGACGTCAGCACGTCCTTATCCTCTGTTTTATTGTTTAAAAACCTGACAGGTGGGACCCCATGTCAGATATTTAACCTTTACCAGAAATTGCAGAAAGTAATTAAAACTTGCAAATTCAATAACTTTTGATTGGTAATTCAGAAAAATACAATTAATATACCAAAATTCTTAGAAAAATGAAACCTATTTAAATATACCAAATTCATTCTTAATTTAGCAATTAAAATTAAAAGTTGTTTAGAATTACCAAAATGCCACTAAGGCAACACTTAAAATTTTGAATCCTTTTTAAATTCTAAAAATTAAATAAAAATATGTTTTCAACTCCAAATTCTATAAGGATTTCAAATATGTTTTTTATTCAATTTGTTGTAAAGGTTTTATTGATTAAATGTTACTAGGATCCATAAATGGATATAATTTCAAATATTTCAAAATAAATTATTTGAATAAAATTTTCTTATGTAAATAATTCAAAGGTAGTAAGTGGAATATAATTGTACTAGATTCTAAAACAACGAGTTTTCTTTAAAGAAAATAAATTTGAAATATAAGTTCAAAACATAAAATTTGAACTCAAATACCTGTATGTAAATGACTGTCCTGTTACTCATCCTAGGTAAAACACACAAAAAGGATTTCATTTGAAAATCTTTCACGCTAGTGTTATTACTTTTTTTGAAAGTAGTTAGATAAAATAAAGTTATGTTATAAATGCAATTCTTAATTGAGCATCTGTAAGATGTGTATTACTCATTTGAAGCATCACTTTGTTAATCATAGCAAACACTTAAGTCTGAATTTTATAACAACTCAAAGTGTTTCACCGTTCACAAAATAATCAATAATGCGTAGTGCCTTCTTGTGAGCTTGGGTATTTTGGGTTATTTCGCTATGCATCTCATATATATGCATAATAGCATGTTGCAAGTGTTTCCAGTAGTCCTTACCCGGACTACTTTGCCATTTTCAGATCTCCGGGTTCTGACATAACCCTAGAATCCCGAAGGGCATGAACTGCTACCTCTGCCACAGGCAAGTTCATTACTTGCTCATACCTCTTGAAGTATTTATTAGAAAACTATTTGCAAAACCTTAATATACTATCACCTTTATACAAAAGAAAGCATAAAACCTATTTCTTTAATAACTTGACTATTTGGCTATCTACCTGAGTGGTGGTAACCTACTATGGATGGCAAATGGAACCATGGTAAGAAGAATAGGTCCGGAGGTTCCATTTGCACGGGAAAGTATTACCTAGGACTTAATCACAAATGCCGTCATAATGATTGCGCCGTAAAGACGCGTTAACCATAAGACCTGGAATGGGACGGGAAATGCCATCTGTACTTCTCCCGGATGCATGTCAACGGGCAGCCAGAGCCGTACGCTGTAGGTCTTGCGGGACTACATGCACATGGGTGGGATCCCTTAATGCCCACGGACTCTGGTGTCTATGATGGTCTGCAAGAGGATGCCTAGGTGCCTATCGTGAGGGGTAGGGCATCAGGGGTGATTCTGCTATGCATGAGTTAATCTGCAAGAGGGTGCCTAGGTGCCTACCGTGAGAGGTAGGGCATTAGGGGTGATTCTGCTGTGCATGAATTGGGTGGACATGCGTTGTGCGGAGAAGCACAGTGAATGACTTGGATCAAAAACTGGGCCCCACACCAAAGAGAGTGTGGACGGGAAAGATCACCCGGTTGTGCAACAAAGTCTTGATCTCTTATGGGTAAAGTAACGCACCTCTGCAGAGTGTAAAAAATTGTAACATGTTACTCCCTGTTCCGGGAAGGAGCTGCGAACGCTGCAGGAAAGGAACTCCATGAAAGTTCTAGCCCTGTGAAGGATGACGGGCATAGTCTTCAGAAATAAAAGCAACCTCTTGAAGAAATGTTTACAAAAACCTTGCATTAAGCTTAAGGCTCCCTGGAATCTAAAGCTGTAGCTAGTGCATCAAACTTCCCACCCTACATAATGGACTTGCTGGGTAACGCTGGTTACTCACCCTTGCCCTTTTGACCCCCTGCTTAGAATTGTGGAGCCATCAAAGGAGTTGATGGTGGTGCATCACGATATCGAGATCTTCAACAAGGAGTCAACCGCTACTTCACCAACCGAAGCACGACGACAACTATGGCCACGAAGGAGCAATGTCAACGATGTTGATGGGATCACACTGCCAATGGAGGAGACCACGCTTACTGGAGGAACGAGTACAAGTCCGGATAATCATATTCCAGATGGATTAGAATAAGGCTGTGGCAACAGCAGTAGTGGATTAGGAGCTTAGAGCTAGAGTTAATCTCCAGCTTAGCGCTACGAATTGGATCTTTTCTGGATTTCTTTCGCACGAGATTATCCTCTATGTATCGAGGAAGTTCTCGAAGTTTTGTATTGAGCAGTGTTGTAATCCTATAGTGTTACCTTGGACCTGCTATGTTTCTGTTGTACCACTCTGAGAGATGTAATATTCACGGATAGGTCCTTCTGTGAGTATTATGTCAACGACTTGCACACTACACCATGCAGTGGTGTGCTGGGTCACCGCAAGAAGAAGAGAAACAGCGATCAGTTAGACAAGGCGCATCACAAATGAGACAAAAAGGTGAAAGAGGACACGGGCAAGGGTTGAAAATCATATGGAAAGCGTTAGATTGGGCCCAGCCTGTCCGATCCGACATGGCGGTCGAATCCGACCGACATCAATATGAGGGTTGCCGACTGGCAGACATTTAGGCTATGTATGAGGGTCTACTTGGGCGGCTTTTTGTTTGAAACGTGCCCGAAGTATCAATATGAATGTATAGAGGAAGCGAGGGAGTTACGGTTGAAGATGCTCTTATGTTTTTGCGAGTACTGTATACAAGACCTCCATCTTAAATTAAAATCTTGTGTCTTCCTGTTTTGATCTTGTTTTTGTTTATCGTTTATTTGCCTATGAGTCATAACAAGAAGTGTCCGTGTCGTGGTATTGTAGAATCTAGCCGCAGCAGGGGTGCCATCGAGCTAGGTAGAGAGAGAGAGGGTTTTGAAGATGTAGGGTGTTCCGGCGACGGGATGACAAAGGGGTTACCCAGCTTCGGATCTCGCAACAGTGGCGAAACCCTAAGTGCTGCTATAATTCACTATAAGGCAATATCGCCGATTACAATGAAAAGTAGATTGAGATCGTGCCCTAAGGCGTCCCATAGGCCGGCTTATAAAGGCGTCCGGACTTAGGGCTTACAGGAGAAAACCTAACCGACTAAGTACAGAGTTCTACTATAATCCGGCTTGGGCCTTGCCTTGTGGGCTAAGTCTACCGCAATGCAGGCTGGCTTCTGGAACCTTCCCTTAGCCGGATGGGCCTCCTATGCTTCATCATACTGGGCCGCCCGGTAAGCCGGATTCCGGCTTACCACCACTATGGGCCACCCTGGTATGCTGGCTTTCAGTCTTCTCTGTGAGGATACCTGTTCGGCATAACCCCAACAGTAGCCCCCGGAAAGCTTCAAGTACTTCAGCGGCTGGCTTCAATCTTCCGGCAATGTGTTGTCCGAAAGATTCATCATCCGTCTTCAGTCTTGGAGCATTCCCAGAAACCTGCAATCATGCCGAACAGCTTTGTCGATTTCGGTGTGCCGGCTCTTTATGCCGAAAAGCACTTGAATGCGTATTGACACGCGTCCGGCGATTTGACAGCTCTGTCAGACCCGGCTGAGTGAGTGGAGGAGCATCTTTGAATGCGGGGCTAGTTTCCGTTTTTCCCGCGCTGAAACCGAGGCGTCGGAGGGAAGGAAACGTCTCCAACGGCTCGATCCCGTGACGCGTGGCGAAAATCTCGGCTCCAGACCGTTGCACGTATCTCGGCGCTCCGCTATAAATACTGGTCGCCTCGGCCTCGTCGCGTCCACAGGCCATTTGCAAACCCTAGCTCCTTCTTCCTCCAGATCTCCTGAGCTCAAGTTCTTCCAGTTCATCACCGTGCACCATGGCGTCCAGTGCTCCTAGTTCTCCTGTCGTCGATGCGTCGCCTCTCGACTCGGCGCCTCCGACGGGAGGCGCGGCTTCTGCGACCGCCGCCGCCGCTTCTGCGCCATCCGCCGCTCCTGCTGCATCTTCCCCCGCTCCGGCGAGCGTCTCCGCCACAGATTCCGGGCATGATGAAGTTGCTTTAGCCAAAGCCGCTGCGGAGGCAGCGAACACGATGGCTTCGGCATCCGCTGCCGCTGAAGAAGAGGAAGAAGAGGAAGCTGGCGACAATGCTGGCATCACCAACAACCCAACCCAGGGGCGGAGACAGGGGGTGCTAGCAGGGGTCAGACCCCCCCCCCCCAACCGATCGCCCCCCTCAACATCTTACATAGCTATACATGTAGTATATACGTACATATGTGCGCTAATGACCGAAGATAAACAGAGATTATTAGCCCATGTTTACTTTATTCAGTTGTAGTGCAACGAATGAAAGCCCACTAGCCCATGTCCCTATCGTGACTTTGTTTACCTGGATCAAAACTAGCTCTGCATCTGGCCGTTTTAGTCCATGGGAGTTAGTAGATCGATCTAGGATCGATTGAAGAACTGTACGACCCGCCGCAAACTGCTTGCTGCTCGCCGCGCCGCCTCCATACGCCACCACGCCAGGAGATCGGAGCAGAATACGGCCTGATGCTAGCCGCCCGCCGCCTCCCTACGTCACACGCCAGTAGATCGGAACAGGATATGGCGCTGGCCGCTCTGGCGCAGCTACTACGTCGTGTGTGCAATTTTTTATACTGAATTTTCTATACCTAAGGTATGGTGTGTATTAATATTGTTACAATTCAATTCATAGATGCTACTAGTTCATTCTTTTTGTTAGATTCAATAGAAAATATATATCAAATTGTATACTATCATAGGGTTCAAAGACAAAAACAATAGAAGAATTGAAAATACAATTTATTTATGATTCCAAAACAAAGATAAAGACCCGCAAAAAATGATGAGAAAGATACCAACGATTTTTCATTTTGTATATTCATGCTATACATAATATATCATATATCAGTCCCGTTAAAAAAATCCTCTATGTCGTTCCGTGGTTGTCGTCTTCCTCGCCCCCCCTATGGTCAAATCCTGGCTCCGCCCCTAACCCGACCCACAACTGGGGTTGCTCGGTGGTGGACGATGTCGAGTTGACGGGAATGGTGGTCGATGGAGCCATTCTTCCGTCCTCAGAGTCGGCGCCGACTTGGCGATCCGCCTTGGGTGACCCTTCTCCTACTCCAATCAAGGATGAACGGGTACTCCTTTCTTTTCACGTCGTTAGGGGGTTTTCTTTGCCGCCTTCGGCTTTTCTGATAGAGATCTTAGATCACTATGGCCTTCAGCTCCACAATATCACCCCCAACAGCTTGCTATACATCTCCGGCTTTGTAGCACTCTTTGAAGGCTACTTAGACATAAAACCTAGGTTAGACTTCTTTCAAAGGTGCTTCTTAGTCAAGAGACAAACTATGAATAAGGAGCTGTTGGTGGCCGGCTCCATCATCTTCAACATGCACTGGGACATTGATTGGTACCCTTAGGTGCCAATTGTTGATTCGGCAAAGGGGTGGGCGTCCACCTTCTTTTACTGCAAAGACGTGGCGCCCCCAAACAGGCTTCAGGGGCTCGCCCCCTTTGAAGACAGAGCCGGCACGCCCCTTCCTTCGTGGAAGACGAAGGCGCCGGTAAAAATGCCAGCAGACCTTGCCGCCATCCAGGCAAGGGTTACGGATTTAACTTCCGGCTCCCCTCCCTTAACTGGGGAGGATACAATAATTTGCTGGATGAAGAGACGGATCCAGCCTCTCCAACATCATGCTCGCCTTATGAGCGAGTACACGGGTAATGGTGATCCCATGCGGATCAGTAAAAAAGACCTGGAGCAGGGCCTCTTTGAGGCTCGCTTCAACAAGCTTATCAAAGCCAGGCCTAGCGAAGGCCGGCAATATGAAGAGTCGCTGCCGATGTATACGGCAACCAACCCTCCCCCAAAGGTACTTTGCCGAATCCAAAGTTCAATTCTTCAAGGGATTTAGACTCTTATGCTTAACAATTTGACTTGTGTTTATTCTTCAGATTCCCGGCGTTGCCGTCTCCGGGTCAGCTGGCACGTCGTCCAGCAAAGTGACCAAGCGGCCAGTCACCCTTTCTTCGGCTCCCGCAGAGAGCCGGAAGAGGAGAAGCCAATCTGGAACGGTTGGCGCCAAATCATCGGAGGATGATGACGCTCTCGCTGGGCTCAATATCCCCAGCAAGAAGTAAGTCAGCTGACACATCTCCTCCTTACTCTGCAACAATGCCGGATATGCTAAGCATAGCCCTTTACCTTTGCAGGATGAAGAGAGGCGCCACCTTAAAGCAAAAGGTATGCGCCATACGCAAGAAAGCCTCTCCAGCCGTCCCTCCCCCAACTCCTGTAGCTTCAAAGCCAACTCCAACGGAGGAGAGCTCCCCCTGTACCATGACGGCAAGTCCAATTCTCGGGAGAGCCGAGATTATTCCTCTGACTCAATGGACGGAGATGACGGGGAAGGCGACTGAACCTTCCTCCCCACCAAGGGCTGAAGCTCCGGCTAATGATGCCCCAACCTTTCCTCCAATTAAGGCGGAAGCCTTCGACGACGAGGGACACATCAAGCCGGAGTTCATGAGCCGGTTTATGAAAGTACCTCAGCTTCCCCGGAAGAAAGGAACAATCGTCCGGGATGATGAGCCGGATCAGACCAAGACCTATGACACCTTTGATGTCATAGAGATCCTTGAAGATCAACAAAATTATTTTGCTGAAAGCTTTGAAGCCGGCATGACGCTTCTCCGCGAACACTACCAGTTACGTATCTTCCCCAGTAGCCCCCGAGCACTATGCCGGGTTAAGTTATAAGAACTAGCCGACATAGTGATCCGAGTCAATGCGCATACAACTGCTTAGCCCCCTAGCCATGAAATGCCGTCATGTAGCCACTTTGACTTGTCAATATAGCTTTAGGCTTTTAGCAATTCCTTACGCAGATCCACCGAAAAATTGGCGCTGAAACCATCAATTGTTTGGGTGTACGAAATCAGGAGATGCGCCAGCTGAAGACTGAGCCGGCGAACAAGGACGCCATCATCACCGGGTTTGAGGCCGACAGGGTTCAGTACCAAGGTAAAAATGCCGAAAACTTAACTTTGTATAATGGTTATTTTTATACTGCTAACATTTTGTATTGCAGGCGCCATTATAAAAGCCAAGGAGCTTGCTGAGAACGCCGGCATTCTCGACCGGCTCCGCGACGAAAACTCCGAGCTAAAAAAGCTTAACCAGACAATGTCGACGGAGCTAGAGATGGCCAAGAAGGGCCTTACTCAAGCCGAACAAATCTTGGAGACGGAGAGGCAAAATCACAAGGATGCCCTTTGTGAAATCCAGGACCGGCTTGACAAGCGCCTCGACGAATCGGTGGCCATCGACAGTCAGCTTTTGAGTAAGTTATTTAAAACCTTAAATTCACTGCTTTCTGTCAGTCACTTTTAACATGAACTTCGCTTTTTACAGCTCCGGCGGATTATGGCCATGAGCTGACAGCGGAAAACCGGCTTGACCGGATATTGGAAATAGGGGAGCTTATCCTGAAGGTACTGTCTTCGGGAAGAAAGCTTGTCGAGAAATTCTTTCCCGGCAACCCCGAACCCTTGACGGACCTTGCAGGCTTGGAAGCCGAACTAGACGAGGCGACTTCGTTCTTTGATGAACGGTTGCGGTCCAGTGCTTGTGGCGGTGCAAAGACGGCGTTGGGCCTAATGATGGCGCACTACCCGAAGGCAGAAGCCTGGCGTGTTGCGTCCGGCTTTCCTTTTGAAAAAGAGGACGGCACGCCGCTGGACGATCAAGAGCGCAAGAAGATCCTTCACCCCGTCTCCGGCTACGCCAGCAAAGTTGCCAATATGGTCTCCCTGACCACCATCTTCAAGGAAGTGCCATGCTCGCCAACTCCCGTCCAGTCTGACGATGACGGCGAAGAAGCGGACAAGTCTGCATAAGCCGAACTTGCTGTTTTGAGAGGGTGTTTGGTTAGGCTGTGGCTTTCAAATAAGCGGCTGTGAGCTGTGGAAAAGCTGCTGTCCTTGAAAGCTGCTATGAGCAGTGTAACTGTTTGGCAAACTGGCTGTCGGCTGTCTGCTTTCTGTCATAAATAGTCCATAATGCCCTTAATACGTTGGTAGCATGTTTATATACTTATTTCATCAGAATGGCCTGATTTATCCGTATTTCATCATTTTTTTGCTATTGTATATGTATGTATATCGGCAAAAAAATGTTAGCTAACAAAGGAACCACCATTTGTCAGCTATTGTGAGACTGTTTATGTACCGATTTAATTATATCAAAACTACTAGAGCATATCTTCGGTACAGCCAATCCATGGATAAACACATCTAGACATCCATTAATTTCATTAGTATAGCATACACGGTACAAGCATTTGTTTGAAAGAAGAAAAAAACAGAGAAAACTGGGATTGATCATATGCAGCATGGAAGATCTCCACGTCCGGATCTCGGGGAAAGAGTGGATCGGTAGACGAATCTTGGGGAAGGAGTTCCACATCCGGATGCAGCGCACGTTGACGAGATGTGGAAGGAGATGCGAACAGGAGGAGCAGATCCAGGCGGGGGAGATGAAGAGCAGCGCCGCTGGGTCACGGATCGGAGGAGTACAGCACCACCGGTCGTCGGAGAGATCTAGGCTTCGCCTCGTTGATGCGGGAGGCCGTGGGCTGCATGCGCGGTGGGAGGTCACGAGGGAGGAGATTGACGGGGCCGGACGGTTCCCTATCACCGGCGCTGGACGAGAAGGACCGTGGCCGGCGGTAGGGTTTCAAGGTGAGGCGGCGCCTGATCTGTCGATCTGTTCGTCGGTCGAGCGAGGAGACTGGGAAAATGAGGTCGGGGTGGGGAAAGGGACGAGTTTCCTCAGGGCCACGGGTATTATATTGAATGGCATTTGGAGCGTAATTTCAGCGAAGTACCAGGGGCATGCGGGGCGTGGGATTGATCAAAAGCCGAGAAAGCACCTCTGGACGTGCTTTCGCTCCTACGTGTAAATAAGCGCGTTCGGCTGTCCAAACGCAGGATTCTTTTTTGCTCTTTGGTTCAGCTTATGCTTATAAGCCTGGAAAGCCAACTGAAAAGCTCAACCAAACAGCCTCTGAACCGGCCTTCCTGAAAATGTAAATATCAAGATGTAAATCTGCTCAAACAGTATGAAATGCTTGTAAACAACCAAGTCTTTTGCCGTGTTAATTCGGCTTATCTATTGTGCAAGTTTGCAATATTTATGCCTCAGTTTATTCTGGCCTTGACACCTTATCCTTTAAGCGCCGGCAAACCTAGTGCGAAGCTAACTTGCTGAGTAACAGGGTACACAATGACCAATCTGTTTAGACCCAGAACAAGTGCCGCCTTTCGGTGCCGAAAACGCTTTGAAGCAACCCGGCACAAAAAGCTAGCAGACAAACATTAATTTGGTAAAATGTTGTTTTTTCATCACATTAAGGCGGATTCAACAAGAAAGAAAATTTTACCAACAAGCAACACAGGCAATTTCGGATAAACAGATGATAGCAATAAGATCATTGGGAAATAAAGGATGGTACAGATTCTCGAATTTCACATGAGAGAAACCAATTTTTATTGCATGATCACATTGACATGGTTACAATAGAATTTGCTAAGTGTAAAAAGGACGTAGCTAAGCGATATTCCACGGACGTTTCGTCTCATCTAAGTCGTCATCTACATGCCTTTTCCTCTTACGACCTTTCTTACTGGGATCTTTCTTTGAATCCCTTAAGTCGAGGAGATAATATGACCCGTTTTCAAAACTTTGCTGATAACGAAAGGTCCTTCCCATGGAGGGGATAATTTGTGTTGTCGGCTTTGCACAAGCCGAAGCACTAAGTCGCCTTCTCGAAAAGATCGATTCCGCACTCTACGGCTTTGGTAGCGACGTAGATCTTGCTGATAGATGACGGATCGTTGGAGAGCCAACTCTCTTTCTTCTTCGAGGATATCTAGGCCGTCTTGACGTACTTCTTCTGCGTCTTCTTCGACGTAGGCTGCGACTCGAGGTGAATCATCGATCATGTCGGTTGGGAGTACCGCTTCTGCACCATAGACCATAAAGAAAGGGGTGAAGCCGGTTGATCTATTTGTGGTAGTACGAATACTCCATAAGACCGCCGGCAATTCATCAACCCAAGTGTCAGCTGCTCGATGCAATGGGGTTTCAAGCCTCGGCTTAATACCTTGCAGAATAATGTCGTTAGTGCACTCTACCTATCCATTGGATTGCGGGTGTGCCACCGATGCCACGTCGAGCCGGATCTTTGATCGGCTACAAAACTTCGATAGCTCACCGACGGAAAAGTTTGTGCCATTGTCAGTGATAATGCTATGCGGTATGCCGAATCGAGTAGTTATCTCGACGATGAACTTTGTAGCTGTAGCTCCGTCGAGTTTTTTATGGGCTTTGCCTCCACCCACTTTGTGAATTTGTCGACCGCCACCAGTAGGTGAGTTAAGCCTCCTCTTGCCGTCTTAAAAGGTCCCACCATGTCGAGCCCCCAGACCGCAAACGGCCAAGTAATAGGGATCGTCCGGAGCTCCTGAGCCGGCAAGTGAACCTGCTTTGCGTAGCGCTGACATCCTTCACAAGTCTTGACGATGTTGATAGCATCCTCCTTAGCCGTTAGCCAGAAGATTCCATGCCGAAACGCCTTAGCGACCAACGCCTTTGCCGCAACGTGATGCCCACATTCGCCGGAGTGGATTGCCTCAAGGATTTGCCGCCCTTCTTCTGGAGAGACGCATCTTTGGAAAATGCCAGATGTGCTCCGTTTGTAAAGCTGTCCGTCAATAATCGTGTACGCCTTTGCTCGGCGTTCAATCTGACGGCTCAAGACCTCGTCGTCCTTGGGCAGTTTCCTATTAATCAGGAAATCAATGTAAGGCGTGGTCCAATCTGGGGTTACCAAACACACTTGAACTGATTCTGCCGACAAGGGATAATCTTCATCGCCGCCTTTGATAGACGACTTATGCAGATGATGGATAAATACATCTGGGGGCACTGCCTTTTGCCTGGAGCCTATTCTGGCCAATGCGTCAGCAGCTTCATTGTCATCTCGGGAGATATGTCGGACCTCTAAGCCGGCAAAGCATCTGCCGAACTCGTCGATTGTTCTCCTGTATTCCGCCATTGTGGGAATTTTCGTGTCCCAGCATCCATCAAGTTGCTGTACAACAAGATCCGAGTCGCCGTAGCAGAGGATGCGCTTCACTCCCAACTCCTTAGCCATATGTAGTCCATGGAAGAGAGCCTCATAATCTGCTACATTGTTGGTGGCGTTGAAGTGGATTCGGAGGACATAACTGAGCTTTTCACCCTTAGGCGACTTTAGCACTACTCCAGCCCCCGAGCCTTCCTTCATCTTTGAGCCATCAAAGTGCATTATCCAGTACTGAGAATCCGGCAAAGATTTGCTTTCCATCGCCTCTGTCCAGTTTGCAGCAAAGTCGGCTAGAACTTGATATTTGATGGCGGTCCTCGGCTTGTACTGGATGTCGAAAGCTGCTAACTCGATGCCCCATTTGGTGACTCGGCCCGTTGCGTCGGCATTGTTGATGATATCCTTTAATGGAGCTTTGCTGACCACCGTGATTGTGTGATCCTGTAAGTAATGCCGTAGCTTTCTGGCGGCAAAGAATACACCATAGGCTAACTTCTGGTAGTGAGGGTAGCGCTACTTTGAATCTGAGAACACCTCGCTAATGAAATAGACAGTGCACTGATCCGGCCATTGCTTCCCTTCCTCCAGGTGCTCTACTACAATGATGGCACTTATCATGAAATTCGTGGCCGACATGTAGAGGAGAAGCGGCTCTTTTTCCCTTGGAGCTGCTAAGATTGGAGCATGTGTCAATGTATACTTCAGCTGTGCCAAAGCTGCCTTTGCTTCCTCTGTCCAAACAAAATTGTCCGACTTTTTGAGGAGCTTGTACAATGGCAATGCTTTGTCACAAAGACGGATAATGAATCGACTTACAGCCGTGGCGGAACCCGTAAGCCGCTGTATGTCCTTCAGACAAGTCGGCCTCTCGATGTTCTGAATCGCCTTTATCTTTCCGGGTTAACTTCAATTCCTCTTTGAGAAACAATGAAGCCCAGAAGCTAGCCTGCGGGAACTCCGAAGACGCATTTTGTCGGATTAAGCTTCATCTGGTACTCCCTTAGATTTGCGAAGGTTTCCGACAGATCGGCGATAAGATCGCCACGCTTCTTCGACATGACCGCTATGTCGTCAACATAGACGTGAACATTGCGGCCAATTTGCTTGTCCAAACACTACTGCATACACCTTGGTAAGTAGCACCGGCATTTTTTAAGCCAAAAGGCATTGTGACATAGCAGTAATTGCCATATGGCGTAGTGAAAGATGTCTTGACTTGATCTGACTCCTTCATCTTAATCTGATGGTAACCCGAATAAGCGTCCAGAAAACGTAGCATCTCTGAGCCGGCAGTTGAACCAATGACCTGATCGATGCGCGGTAAGGCGAACGGATCCTTAGGGAAGGCTTTGTTTAAGCCAGTGAAATCAATGCACATACGTAGCTCGGAAGTGTTTTTCTTTGGAACAAGCACGGCATTTGCCAACCAATCAGTGTGGACAACTTCACGAATGAATTTGGCGGCAGTGAGCCTTAGGATCTCTTTTCCAACCGTCTTGCGCTTCTCAGTTCCGAGCCGTCGGAGGCCTTGTTTGACCGGATTAGCGTCCTTGTTGAATTTTAAGGAGTGCTCGGCAAGTTTCCTCGGGACACCTGGCATGTCGGATGGTGACCAAGCAAAGATATCCCGGTTCTCACGGAGAAACTTGATGAGCTCGCCTTCCTATTTGTCGTCGAGACCGGCACCGATGATGGCCTCCTTTGTCGGATCATCCTTTGAGAGCTTGATTTTCTTGGTGTCATCCTTTGGCTTGAAGCTCGAGTCAACCTTAGAGGACGGCTTTTCAGTTGCCGGCATCTCATCGGGACCCATTGTCTTCTTGAGATACTCCAACTCCTTCTTGCAGATTTCTTCTTCAGCATGGACGGCATTGGCGGCCTCACACTCCTTGGCTTTCTTGAAGTCTCCTTTGACTGTGATGATCCCATTGGGTCCCGGCATTTTTAGCTTGCTATAGATGTAGCAGGGCCGAGCCATAAATTTGGCGAAAGCCGGGCGTCCAAAGATTGCATGATATGCACTTTTAAAGGGAACCACCTCAAAAGAGACATCTTCAGTCCGAAAATTATCAGCTCCACCAAAGGTGACCTTCAGGGTGACTTGTCCCATTGAAAAGGCTTGTCGTCCCGGTACAATCCCATGAAACTTCACAGTGCTGTGGGTGAGTTGTGACTCGGAGAGACGCATCCTCTTCAATGTTGCGGCATAAAGTATGTTGATACTGCTTCCGCCATCCATGAGCACCTTTGTCAATTTGTATTTGTCGACTATAGGGCTGACGACTAAAGCGTAGGTGCGCTTTGCAGGAACTCTGTCTGGATGATCGCTGCGATCCCACGTGATGGGTGTGTCGGACCAATCCAAATATTGTGGCACCGCAGGCACCATAGCATTAAGTTCTTGTCAAGCCGCCTTTTCTTTGCGAGAGGAATTTGTTGCCAGATTGACGATGAGGCTTTCGGCATGCTTAGGAAATTTACTGCCTTTTCCGTCTTTGGAGGCTGCGTCATCCGACTCCGAAGCAGCGTCTTCCTTCTCTTTGTCGTCCTTCCTGGACTTGCGCTTGTTCCTTGACTTGCCGGCTTTGGGATCCTTGGCAATGTCCCGATTGATATGACACTGCTGGAGCGTGTGGGAGCTCGTTCCATCCGGCCTCAGATGATGGACACAGGGGTTGTTCTTGATGTCGTTATACTTCACCGCTGGCGGTCGGGATGATTGGTTGTTTGCCGGCTTTTTGCCCTGCCACTTGGTATTGCTTGAGCCGCCTTTACCAAAGGCAATAGCAACCTCCTGAGAAGGGCCGGCTTGGTGTTCAACTTTCTTTTTCCCGGACTCGCGTCGGCGGTTTTCACCGTGTTCCCTGTTGTCATCATCAGCAGCGGCGTACTTGTTAGCACAAGCGAGCAAGCCCCCCAAGGTTTCCGACTCGTCGCTGTAGCATAGCGAAAAGTTGTCCCTTTCCTAAGAGATTGCATGAAGGCATGGATCGCCTGAGTTTCTGAGACGCCTTCACAAGCGTTTTTGATTTCACTCCATAGTGAGACGAACTCACGGCTGGACTCGTTCTTTTGCTGCACACACCGCTGTAAGTCGAAAATCAACTTTGGCGCTTATATGTGCCCTGGAAGTGCTGAATAAAGACACGCTTCATGTCACCCCAGGTATGAACTGTCCTTTCCGGCAAACCTTCAATCCATATACGTGTCGTCCCGGTTAACATCAAGGGCAAAAACCGTACTGCGGAGTCGGCGCTGCCTTGGTATATGTCGTAGGCACTGACGTAATCTGAGAGCCAGGTCTCAGGATTAGCCGTACCACTGTACTTCTCCACCATCTTTGTTACGTTCGACAAAGTGGGAGGTAGTATTTGCTCTCTGATTGTTCTGCCAAAACACTTGGGGCCGAGGTATTGGGCATCTCTAGCCGACTTCCTCTCCTCGATTAGGCTTCGAACATCATTGGCTGATAGCGGTTTTCCAACCGACTTTTCTTGCCTTGGCTCTTCCTGTGACGGCTTTGGCTCACCTGACTCGCATTACGCGGGGGGCTTGGAGTCCTTTGCCGTCGCTGAGGGGGTATGTACTTGGACGGGTTATCTCCCTCTTTGCGCGATGGAGGCGGCGGTGGAGGTGGCATATGATCTCTGTTACCCTCCCTTCGAGGTGGATTTTCCCCCTCACGTCGTCCCTCCTGACGGGATGGTGCCACCTTTTCCTTGCGAGGGTCCTCCTTTCGCTCCCAGCTCTGATGCTCCTCCCGGCTTCGACCAGCCTCTCGATGGTGTGAAGAACCAGTCCGGGATTCCGCGCCTCTAGGCTGCTTGTCCCTTGGGTCCTTGTCGCCGCCTTTGTTGTGGCTGCTTGAGCCGGCAGGGTCATCGTCTGGGTCTGCAGGTGCAGCAACCATTGGCTTCTTGGCCGTCGAGTTGCAAAGACGAGAGTCGTCAACAAGCCGTCCAGTCTTTACTTGCGAGTCGTTTTGCTGCTGTTGTGCAACCTCCAGTAGATAAGCCGAATATTTGAGCCGAGCGTCACGGTCCAACGATTTGTCGAACATGACCTCCTGGGCCGCCTCCATGTTTTTGGCTGGGGTGTTGAAGTAACACAAATTAGTCACCGGGTCACATCAGTGGTGGTACTTTCTCCAGACTGAATTGACATGGTCGGCTTCCCACTTGCTGTGGAAATCCAACCTCTTATGCAGATTCTTGTTGCGTGCCGGACGGAAGGCATCGTCGGCCCCCTTTTTTCTCTGCTTCTGGATGAAGTCCGTTTCCTTGTTTGTGATCTCAACCTCGCACTCCGCTATCTGGGCTGCATGCTCTTCCAGCTCGGCGCGGCGCTTTTGAAATAACAAGCTATGCCCGGATGTCGCCTAGAGGGGGGGGAGGGGTGAATAGGCGATTAAAACTTTTCTAATTAGGGGCTTGATAATTGCGGAATAAAACTATGTGTTTAAATTAACAAGCCAACAACCTAAATTGCTAGGTTCACCTATGTGCACCAACAACTTATGCCAAGCAATAAAAGCAACAAGGTGATAGCAAGATATGAACTTCAAGCACGAAGGCTATCACAATTTAAATTGCATAAGTGAAAGGCTCGGGTATAGAAATAACCGAGGCATGCGGAGACGAGGATTTATTCCCGAGTTCCTCCTTGTTAAGGGAGTACGTCTCGTTGGAGGGGTGTGAGCTCGCCACAAGAGGCCTACTCAAGATGCCACAAAGGCCTCACCCTATTCTCCGATGAACCGCACCCAAAGGTTTGGTTCACCTTCCACTATCGGAATCCTTCGAGGCGGATTCCGGAGCCCTTTTACACCGTTCTTGGGGCACACACCCACAACTCAATTGGGGGCTCCCAAACTCGTGCCGAAGCTTCACAAATCGAAGTCTTCGCGGCACCTCCAAACCGTCTAGGGTACACAATGCACCCAAGAGGCACAAAGCTCTTGGGAACACAATGCACCCAAGAGTAACAAGCTTCTCAATGTCGATCCTCACGTATCACCGTAGGGAGAGCAACCCGATGCAACTAATGCAAGAGGCAAGAACACACAAAGTGGTCAAGTCCTTCACTCTCAAATTCCAACCAAGCAACAAATACTTTGGGGGGAATAAGAGAGGAAGAACAAAGGGGATGAACACAAAGCAACCCCAAAATCTGGATCCACTAGGTTCCTGATGGGGGGATACTTTATGGGTAGGCCCATGGACCCGGAAAGTAGACCCGCCAAGACCAAGAAGGCCAATGCCGAGTCACGAGACGAGTCACATGGGCTGGGCTGGAGACAAGCCGACCAAGGCCCGTGTGGAGAAGGGGGCTCATCCAAAGAAGGAGTCCAAGTATAACCCGGAGTTCTAGTTTGGAAGGACAAAGCCTAGAGTAGGACTCCGTATATGAGTAGAACCCGATACAGATTGTAAGTCCAGGGACCCGCCACCTTTATAAGGGGGGTCCTGGATCGTAGTGAGCGAGGCCAATCAAGTTAGAGAAACCCTAGCCACCAGAGAGAAGTCGCCGGCTCCTGAGTTGTAGGAGCCGGATCCTTGTAATCGAGATCTAGTAAAGAGCAATAACATAGAAGCAGGAAGTAGGTCTTTACCTCTAATCAGAGGGGCCGAACCTGGGTAAATCCTTGTTCCCTGGCGAGATTAACCGTTCCCACGTACTTCAATCACCAATGGCCCCAGAACTCATCTTCCCTGAGGAAGAACTTGCCGTGACAACCCCACGACAGTTGGCGCCCACCGTGGGGCCTATGGTGACGAGAGGAGTTGAGATCGTTGGAGCAGCTCGTCGGGCTATGGAGAAACTCGCCATCGGGCGGGTCTACACTGATGAACATGGTGAGACCGAGATTGATGACTCAGGCTGGACTTCGGAGATGAACGAAGTCGACGAGGGCTACCAGCTTGTCTTTGGAGGAATCAACGTGTTCGTCGGGATGGTTTGCGCGTCGGGTCTTCGCGTGAACTCGGCGGAATCAGTATCAGAGCCAACCGTTGTCGTCGAGTCCGACGGTGAGGAGTCGGTCGGAACTTCAGAGGTCGGCATCATCGCCGAGTCTGAGGAACCCCAAGCTGAGAAACCAGAGATGCTGCAAGAGTCAGATTCAGATTACGATGCAGATTCAGAGTCCATCTTACCCTTGTTTAAAGATCGGCTTGGGTATGGGATAGAGGAAGAAGATTATGAGGAGTCGCCAGTACGCGCCCGTGTTGTGGGAGTCTACATGTCTGGAAACGCTGGAAATCAGTTTGATCCGGCTCTATTGACGAAGGAAATTAATGCAAATAATGCCGCAGAGAGGGCAGCTGAGTTAGCCAATGCTCGTACTGCGTTGGAGAGGCAACTAGCTGATATCACAGAAGCAAACCGTAGACTGGCCGAAGAGCGGGCCCGAGTCCAAGATGAAGCTCAAGTCATGCGGAGGCGCCGCGAGGAGCTTACTTCAATTCAGCACCGCAGAGCCAGGAGTCGCTTGCATGATGGAGTCCACATCAATCCAACCAATTTATTCACCACACCTAATGGTCCAGGCAGAGGAGCCGGACTAGGAGGCTCAGCGGCAGCAGGAGGCGCCGCAGGAGGAGGAACAGGAGCACCACCACCACCGCCACCCCCAGAAGGACCGGGAGGCAGCCGTACCAACGGACCACCGCCTGAAGGAGGAGTCGGAGGAGGAGCATCTGGTGGCTTAGGGTCTCAGCCTAACAGATTTCATACTCCAGAGGGACATTACTCTAATCCTATGGACAACGTTCATGCGGCGACTCTGAGATTGGAGAATATTGTGGTACCAGAGGGACCAGCAGGACAGGAGACTCGTGAGGCTATCGAGCTACTGAAAACAGCTTTGACTCAGCAAGCTTTGTATCCAACTTTTCCAGATGCAAGTAGATTACATTCAACACCCTTTAACTCAGGTACGAGGAGTCGGCACGGTGAGTCCAACCCGGCCAACTCTACAAGTGCAAGGCGTCGTGAACAAGAGAGGAATCGCGCAAATATACCAACTACTTCACGAGCTCAGCTAGTGGTTGATGAAGCAAGGCAACGACGAGAAAGAGAAGCAGCAAGAGCTCGGGAGGCAGAGAGGGACAGAGCGTTAGTTGGTGCAGCTAACCCACCTCAGCCAACCCGGGTGCACGAAGAGGTGACTTCTCCTAGTGCTTCCCCAGCGTTAACAGGACCAGAGTGCCTGTCTGATGCCATCAGGTCCGAGTCCTTCCCCAGCAGTTTCAAGGAGCCGCGCAAGGTTCCAAACTATGAGCCCAACATGGACCCGACCTCTTGGTTGGGTACATACGAGATGGCGATGAGTATTCGCAATGCCACAGGTAATTTGTGTGCCAAATTCATGTATCTTATGATGGAGGGAGCAGCCAAGGTTTGGATGCGCAACTTGCCTCCTAGGTCAATCAACTCTTGGGAGCAATTGAAGGCAGCTTTTATTCAGAACTTCCAGGGCACATGCAAAAAGCTCAGCACCATCGAGGACCTGGAGCGGTGTGTCCAGAGGAAGGGCGAGTCAGCAAGGCACTGGATGAAGCGGGTCTCAGAGATCATTAACTCCTCACAAGGACTCCCACCGGTTTCAGTGTTAATGGCGATGGAGAGAAATTGCAGTTACAATCCCTTGAGTTGGAAGCTAGGTCGTATGAAGGAGAGCCTGAATCAAGGTATTCCCCTTACGATTGGTGAGATCATGGCAGGTGCTAATAAGCACGCTGCCACAGACAAAACAAAGGATCAGGAGGAAGGGACTAAAGGACAAGGTGGCAACGGTCAGAGTCAGAACCAGAATCAAGGTGGTAGCAAGCGGCCGTATGGAGATAACTCTGACCTAGTGGCTAACACAAATACTGGGGTCAGACGCAAGGACAATAATTCTAACGGATACCAAGGCCGTACTCCAAGCACAGAGGAGGGTCTTGAGGATTCCATGCCCTAAACACGCCAAGAACGGCAGATGCGATCATACCTGGGACAGTGCGTAGATTTGCAGCGTGCCGGGTTCCAAGGGCCAGGTAACAGAGGCAACAACAATGGGTATAGAGGAAACAATGGAGCCGGAGGACCCGGCAATAACGGCGGAGGAGCCGGCAATAATCCAAAACCAACCTCAAGGAGGAGGTAACCAACAGGGCGGGTTCCAGCAGAACCCGAAGCAGCTCCATGACGGCAATGGGCAATATTATGTCACAACTCGGCAGCAAAACCCGAGTCGTGGCAGTTACCATGTCTTCACAACAAGCACGTCCAAACGTTCCAAGAAGTTAAAGGTTAGAGCTGTTAATGCAGTAGAGCCGGCCCTTCCACAGTGGCTCAGGTGGTCAGAACAAACCATCACATGGAGTAGGGCAGATCATCCTCCAAGAGTCGACGACCCAGGGCAGCTAGCCTTGGTGGTGGCACCTCAAGTTGGGGGCTATACATTGAACAAAGTGCTTATGGATGGTGGAAGTAGTATCAACATTTTATATTATGACACATTCAAGAGGATGCAGCTGCAAGATAGACAGCTAATTCCAACAGAGACAGTGTTCCATGGGATAGTACCAGGGAAGTCGGCCAAACCCATTGGTAAGATTTACCTTGAGGTTGCTTTTGGCACAGTGGAGAATTTTCGTTCAGAGATTATGCCTTTTGAGGTAGTGGATCTTAAGAGTCCATACCATGCTCTCTTTGGTCGACCAGCATACTTTAAGTTTATGGCCAGGCCATGCTCTGTTTACTTGAAGCTCAAGATGCCAGGTCCAGCAGGAGTCATTACAGTTAATGGCAGCAGACAGATGGCATTGGAGTGTGAATTAGGTGATGCAGCTATGGCTGAGACAGCTTGTGCTCAAGAGGAGCTGAAGTTTTACAGGGCAAACGTGGACCCGGAGGACAACTCGGTCCTTAAGAAACCGGCCACAGAGGAGAAGATGAAATTCAAGTCAGCTCAGGACACAAAGCAAGTCGACTTTACCCCTGGTGATTCTTCCAAGCAGTTCACTATTGGGGCACACCTCTCTGATAAATAGGAAAGCGCGCTCATCGAGTTCATCCGTGAGAATCGGGATGTTTTTGCATGGAAGCCATCTGACATGCCAGGAGTCCCGAGAGAACTCGCCGAGGACAGCTTACATGTTAATCCTAATGCAAGACCAGTTCAGCAGGGTCTGCGCAAGTTTCATGATGACAGGAGGAAAGCCATAGGAGAAGAGGTGGCTCGGCTCCTCGCAGCCGAGTTCATCAAGGAGGTCTTTCACCCAGAGTGGGTGGCCAATCCAGTGTTAGTACCAAAGAAAACAGGAGAGTTGCGTATGTGCATCGACTTCACGGGCCTAAACAAGCATTGCCCTAAGGACCCGTTCGCATTACCTCGTATCGACCAGATCATCGACTCCACAGCGGGGTCAGAGCTGCTTTGTTTCTTGGATGCCTATTCAGGGTACCATCAGATCAGACTCAACATAGAGGATGAGCTGAAGACGTCCTTCATTACGCCCTTTGGAGCATTCTGTTACACAACAATGCCCTTTGGACTCAAGAATGCAGGAGCCACATATCAAAGGTGCATCCAGAACTGCTTCAAGGATCAGATAGGGAGAAACGTTCATGCATATGTGGACGATGTGGTTATCAAATCTCAGAAGGCCGACTCTCTGATAGCATATTTGACAGAGACTTTCAAATAATTTGAGTAAGTATAAAATGAAGCTCAATCCTACCAAGTGTGTTTTTGGAGTCCCTGCAGGCAAACTCCTAGGTTTCATTGTTTCAGAGAGAGGCATTGAGGCAAATCCAGAGAAAATCAAGGCTATCCATAACTTGCAGAAGCCGACTTGTCTGAAGGACGTTCAAAAGCTCACTGGATGTGTGGCAGCTCTAAGCAGGTTTATTTCAAGACTCGGGGAGAAGGCGGGTCCTCTCTACCGACTCCTGAAGAAGTCAGATAAATTCCTATGGGATGAAGAAGCCGACCGTGCTTTTGAGGAGTTGAAGAAAACTTTGTCAACAGCTCCGGTGCTTGCAGCTCCTACAGATAAGGAGCCCATGCTATTATATGTAGCTGCCAACGAGAGAGTTGTCAGTGCAGTAGTAGGTCGTGGAGCGTGCAGAGGAAGGAAAGGAGTATCCAGTACAGAGACCTGTCTACTACATCAGTGAAGTTCTCACAGAGTCAAAGCAAAGGTACCCACAGTGGCAGAAGTTGGTCTATGGAGTTTTTTCTTGCAAGTAGAAAACTCAAGCATTATTTCCAAGAGCATCCAATTAAGGTAGTGAGTTCAGCACCGCTGGCAGATATTATACGCAACAGAGAGGCAACAGGGCGAGTCGCCAAGTGGGCAATTGAGTTGGGTCCTTATCATATCACATATGAGCCTAGGACAGCGATCAAATCTCAATCTTTGGTTGACTTTGTCAATGATTGGACAGATTTTACATCTTCCCCAAATACCCCCTGCACCAAGTATTGGACAATGCACTTTGACGGGTCCAGACAGTTAGAGGGCTCAGGAGCCGGCGTGGTGTTAACATCGCCTAAGGGAGATAAGTTAGCATACGTCCTTCAGTTGCATTTTGATTGTACAAACAACATGGCAGAGTATGAGGCTTTGCTACATGGCCTGCGTCTGGCCAAGGAGATGAACATCAAGCGTATCAGGTGCTTTGGAGACTCGGATCTCGTAGCTCAGCAAGTGTCTGGAACCTGGGACTCGAAGGATGCAAACATGGCGGCTTATAGAAGAGCAGTCGAACAGATAGCCGGGTTCTTTTCTGGTTATCAAGTGGAGCATATTGACAGGCGCAAGAATGAGGCTGCTGATGCGTTATCACGACTCGGCTCTCATCGAGATAAAGTACCACCAAATGTGTTCTTGGACGAACTCCATCATCCTTCAGTAAAATTACCCTCAGAGGAGGAGTTAGCCTTTCCAGACCCAGAGTCGGTGTTGATAGCAGCAGCACGAGCAATCCCAACGTGGACAGAGCCCTACCTAGCATATCTCCTGCGGGGTGAACTCCCAAAGGATGAAGTCAAGCAGAGACAGCTCATCAGACGGTGTAAGTCTTACACAGTTATCAATGGCGAGTTGTACAGAAGAAGCGTTACTGGAGTCTACCAGAGATGTGTGTCTCCAGAGGAGGGCAAACAAATATTGCAAGAGATTCATGCAGGTGATTGTGGTCATCATGCATCCACTAGATCCTTGGTGTCAAAAGCCTTCAGACACGGGTTCTTTTGGTTAACAGCACATTTGGACGCAGAGAAGATAGTTCGAGTCTGTGATGGATGTCAAAGGTACGCAAGGCAAGACCACGTGCCAGCCCAAGAACTCAGAACCATCCCTATCACTTGGCCATTTGCAGTTTGGGGGCTTGACATGGTTGGTCCTTTCTCAAAGTCGCCTTGTCAGAAGACCCATCTGCTAGTAGCAGTTGACAAGTTCACCAAGTGGGTGGAGGTGGAACCCGTCAGCAGAGTCGACGGTGCATCAGCTGTGAGATTCTTCAAGAAAATAGCAACACGCTTTGGATACCCTCATAGCATCATTACAGACAATGGTACCAACTTATCAGTTGGAGTGATGGCCAAGTTTTGTGGTGAGAACAACATCAGACTCGACCTAGCCTCAGTGGCACACCCACAGTCCAATGGACAAGCAGAGAGGGCAAATCAGGAGTTGCTGAAGGGAATTAAGCCTCGGCTCCGAGTCCCTTTGCTAAGAGCCGCTGGATGTTGGGTTCAGGAGTTACCAGCAGTACTTTGGAGTATCAGAACGACTCCCAATAGATCCACTGGCTTCACACCTTTCTTCATGGTGTATGGAGCAGAAGCCGTCCTGCCAAGCGACTTGTTGCATGACTCGCCACGAGTCGCCAATTACGTTGAGACAGAAAATGAACTCGCCCGCCAGGACTCGGTGGACGCACTCGAGGAAGCAAGGGAGTTAGCCCTTGAGAGATCAGCAGTTTATCAGCAGGACTTGCGGCGATATCACGCACGCAGAATCAAGACCCGGACTTTTCAGGAGGGTGACTTAGTGCTTCGCCTAGTCCAGAATAGGGAAGGGATGCACAAGTTATCTCCACCATGGGAAGGACCGTTCGTCATAAGCAAGAACTTGCACAATGGATCGTACTATCTAATTGATGTGCGAGAGCCGGCGAGTGAAAGTAAAGGAGCTGATACAGCTCATACGTTAGATCCTTATGCAGAGGCAAAGAGGCCTTGGAACATAGCTCAGTTACGTCCATATTATACTTAAGTTGTAATAGTTTTATGAGTTGCAAGGCAAAGAGCCCAGTGAGCCATGCCTAGATGTAATCGTGTTATGATCAAATGAAATAAAGCCGGCTTTTGTGAACATGAGTCCTTTAGTCGAGTCACCTAGTGAGTGCGCTTTGTTCTTTAAATTTTGATCATCAGGTTCTTGGGGGCTTGCTTTTCAGTGAAAAAAGTTAAGCTTAAACTCTGGGACCCGGCACAGTAGCCAAATTTTCCTAGTTTTCTCGCTGGTAAGTTAGATGCATCCTGCACAATATGACTAATCTACAGGCATGATTTGTCTCCGGCTCTCATGAATCCTAAGGGGCATGAGTAGCTAGGAGCTTATCAGCACAAGCTGTAAGAGGAGTCATGCAGGGCCTACTTATTCATCAGTGGGTAATTAGATGGGTTATAAGAACCACAGAATGACTTGCATAGATGACATACATCAATCTCATAGTTTAACAAGCAAGTCATCATCAGCCGATTGGCACAATTCACGAACAAAGTAGTTCAAAAAACCTAACAAGGTTTAAGCACCAGCAGTGCATAATTACAAAGTTTCAATAGCAGCACAGCAGTACATAGTTATCAAAAATCGTTCAAAGGATTGTCTTCCAGAGGAGTCGACTTCTCGGCAGGAACTGAGGAGTCCTTCTTTGCAGGAGATTTGTCTTTAGCTTGAGCAGCAGAAGGAGGAGCCGGCTTCAAAGGAGGCTTGGTGGCGACTCTCTTCGTTTGAAAGCCAGTACCCCTGGGACTCTTCATATGCTTAGCAAGCTCTGCCTGTTTTTGAGTGTCTCCAGAGACAGCTCTAGAAGGAGTGGGCGCAGCAGGAGTCTTCAGAGTGGGCTCAGCACTAGGAGCAGGAGCCACCGGTGACGAGGAACTTGGACCAGTAGAAGAAGAGAAGACACCAGATGGGTCCTGTGATGGACGGCCAAAGTTTACTATCGCAGGAGTTTCTGGAGCGACTCTTTTGTTCTCCAAATCATAGTGATGAACCCATACCTCAGGGTCCATCTTATTGGCTATCTCGCAAGCATATGGTCGCACCAATTTTTCTTCAGCCTTGAAGTCATCTTGAGTAAAAGGTTTGCCATCCTCATGTTGCTCAGGCTTCCCCATTGTAAGCATTGCTGGCTCTATGACAGTTGGATAGTAGCTGTGGGCTAAAGCCAAGATCCTGATGGAGGCTCTCCTCAATGAAGATTGTTTCCACAGACGCATATAGCCTGGTGCCCTAGACAGCTCGTCCACCAGACGTTCAGGCTCCTTGGGGCACTTGCCCTTATGGTTCAGATATTTAACCACTGCACGGGCTCCCTCTTGTAGCCCATGACAGTGATCAAGCATCTCAGATAGTTGCTTGCTGGTGGGTAGCTTCAGTTTAGGGGAGTCAGCCCCTGCGGAAAAGAGATCAAAGAGTGATTGTCAGTCGAAAAGCAATTCAGAAAGGTGCAAAAGGAAGCAAGCAAAATTCATAAACTTACCAAATATGTGTTGGCACATGGCACCAATGCCTTTGCGGCAAGTATCAAAAACAACCTTTAGGTCATTGTGTGCCTTCTGAGCAATCTTTTTGGCATCAGCCGACTCTTTCTTTACCTGCTCCAGTTGAGCAGCCAAGGTTTTCAGATCCTTCTCAAGCTGAAGGGAGTGTTCTTTTTCGGCCATGGCAGACCTGGCACTGGCAGCTGCCTGGTCCTCAAGCTCTTTCATGTCTCTCTTCATCTTGGAGACAATGCACTGTAATCACAAGTCATAAAGCACAATTAAGCTTCACAAGTCAAGTTGAGAACTAATGAGCTCCAAGTCATCACAAGTTAACAACTTGGCGCTTGGGGGCTACTCAGGAGTCAATTTTTTCATAAACAGCAAGCAGGCAGAAGTCCTAGTCGACAAGTCATAAGCTCCAAGTCGCCACAAGTTAGCAACCTGGCGCTTGGGGGCTACTCGCAGAACTGAAATTTTTCTTCAAGTAAGATATCAGTAAATTACATATGTTGGTAGCTCCAAGTCGTCGCAGGCTGACAACTCGGCGCTTGGGGGCTACTCGTGCAAAAGTTTTTGGTCTAAGGACCCGACAGACAGTAAATTAGCAGCCCCGAGTCCTAGTAGAGCTAAGGACTCAGTGCTTGGGGGCTACAGTGTGCAAATTTTTTCTATATAGCAATTGAGTCCAGTTTCAAATCAAAGCACCTATCCTAGTCACAAGTAACCACAGACAGGTGCTTGGGGGCTACTGGGATAGGATGATGCCAGAAAAGCATATAAGGTGAAGTCAAAGGACTTACTTCATGAACCATGAGGAGAGATCTAAGAGCCGCTTGCTCATCATCCTTCAGCCTAGCAGATTGGTCGTTCAAGTCGACTGCTTCAGCATAGGCTTCAGAAAATGACATGTTATCTGCCACCCGAAGTCGGCTGTAGTCAGTAGATGACTTGATCTTGATGTTTGGAGAGGCTGAAGGAGTCGGCTTCACAGGAGTCGGGTGATTTTGAGGAGCAGTATCAGGAGTCGCAGCACCAGAGGAGGGCTGGACTATTGTTGGAATCGCCGCCCGAGTCCGTGAAGGGGACTCGGGAATAGTAGAAGTTGTAGTTGCACCAGCTGATGCAGCAATGGAAGGACCTGTCCTCGTGCTAGTCGTTTCAGAGGCTGAAGGGGGGACAGGTCCACGCCCAGAGGTAACATGGACCATGCCTGGGAGATTGGTCACTTTAGCACAAGGCCGAGCCCTGAAATACACAAAGATAGAAGTCAGCACCAGAATTAGTGAAAAGGGAAAAAGCAGAAGTCATTTTAATGCAAGTATAGAAACAAAGGAATCTTACCCAACATTGGTCTCCAGGTCCAACGAGGCCTGAGAGTCTGAAGAAGGCATCGACATGCCGGAGTGGTAGGAGTCGTCCTTGTGGGGAGGAGAAGCTGATTTCCGCTGGTGCGAGACAGGCAGAGGCTCGGGAGCATCTGCAGGCCCATTGGAGCGCACTTTCCTCTTCCTGGCGGCGATAACACTCTGCATGTGTTCTTCAGGCTTAGTAGGAGAGCGAGAGGACCCAAGGACTCGTGAGAGTGGTACCTTGGGAATAGCCTCTCGAGATCCATTATTGTTTGAGGCTGGGGAAGAAGAGGAGTGACTCCTAGCTGAGGACTCCACAGATGGTGATGGCTGAGCAGCAGCAGAAGTGGAGTCAACTTGTTTAGTGACGGGAGCCTCTGGAGAGGACTCGTCGTCATCAATCTCCTCCACAATGGGAGCCTCTCGAGAAGACTCCTCTTCAACAACGTTTTCAGTTGGAGCCTCTGGTGAGGACTCCTCATCAGCAGCATCATCTTCAGTGGCGGCCTCCTGGGAGGACTCCTCGTCATCATTGTCAGTGTCTTCTGCCACAGTAGTTTGATCTGTGGCAGGAGTCTCCTCCTCAACCTCTTCTTCAGCCTCAGCCTCAGCTTCAGCTTTGCTTTTAGTACCAGCTCCAGAGGCCGGCTTCTAGAAGGAGTCGGCGAGCTGTAACAGAGTCAACAAAAGTGAGTCAGTAAGCAGTACAAGTAGAGAATGATACTTACATCAGGAGCTGGGTTGGTGGAGCAAAATGGCTGGAGCCCAAAATGGGCTTGGTCCTTCACCGGTTTCCCAGTCAGCTTTTTGATAAGCCGACCAAGTTCGGGTCCATCAGATAATTGCTCCGTAACTCGGAGGTCATCACCAGCACATCTAGTATATGAACAGATCAGCCGAGTCCTAGGACTCAGAGGCTGGATTCTCCAAGTCGTCCAGCAGCGGACCAGATCCATATTTTCCAAGTTATGAGATAAGAGGGCCCGGATTCGAGTGATCAGAGAATCGACTCCTGGCCGGGCGGCCTCAGAGCATCTAGCTTTCATAAGAGGAGTCGCCCGGAGGCGATCCTCAGAGAATAAAGGGAGCTTTGGTTCACCTGCAGGGGAGGTGTCCTTGCAGTAGAAGAAGGATTTCTGCCAGTCCTTGATGCGGTTAGGAAAGACAGGTTTTGGGAATACAGAGTGGAGGCGCCGCTGAAGGGCAACGGCGCCACATTGGAGGAGAGGGCCCCCGGAAGTCTCGGGTTGGGGGTTGCAGTAGAAGAGTTCGAGCCAAAGGTTGAGATCTGGCTTAATTTGGAGGTAATCCTCACACAAAGTCACGAAATTGGAAAGAGTGAGAATGGAATTAGGAGCTAGATCATGAATCCGCAGATGATAGAGATCGAGGAGTTGACGGAAGAAAAGATCGTCGGGCGGAGAAAATCCGCGGAAGAGATGCTCCACGAAAACAACCACCTCACCCTTAGCGGGAGAGGGAACGATTTCATCCCCTGGGGCCCGAGCTTGAGCGCTGGAAGGAATCAGACCTGAGAGCATGTGAGTCTTCAATTGCTCCGTCGTGACCATAGATCCACCCCAATCGGCGGAAATCGATCGCTTGGAGGAGGATTTTGCGGCGGCGGCGGCCGCGGCGGCGATGTCCACCGTCCTGCTCGACGAGGATGCCTTGGCCTTGGGTGCGGTCTTTGCGCGCTTGGGAGCCATGGCGTGCGGGCAGTGTGTGCTGGGCGCGGGAAGAGATGGGCGCGAAGAGAAAGAGGAGATTTTGAGCTGAAGGGGGCAAGTGAGGTTTAAGACCTAACCCTTCGGTATTTATAAAAGGGTAAAACCCTAGAGAGTTACAGTACAGGTCCACAGTAAACTGTGGATAACGTTTCATCAGTAATGGTTCAGTGGTTAACAGACAGAAAGGACATAGCAGAGAAAAGTTAAAGTCAGCAGAAGTGGAAAAAGCCGGCTTGTCCCAGAATGGCGAGTCCTGTGGCAATGAAAGTCAAGTTATCTAGTCCTTGTTCGCAAGAGTCACAACAAACCCGGCCAGCATGTGCAGGGCAAGGGTGATGACTTGAACAAGGAATGAGGATGGACTCATCTTTTATGTGTCTTATGTTATATGCAGGAATTCATCTTGGAGCTAGCAGCAAGCGACTTTGGAACCTGTGGCTCAAGTGGAAGGAGTCGACCCAGGGAGTCGAACCAACAAGTCAGAGAAAGCCGCCAAGCTGCGCCCAAGATAAATTCGGGGGCTACTGATGGGGGGATACTTTATGGGTAGGCCCATGGACCCAGAAAGTAGACCCGCCAAGACCAAGAAGGCCAATGCCGAGTCACGAGACGAGTCACATGGGCTGGGCTGGAGACAAGCCGACCAAGGCCCGTGTGGAGAAGGGGGCTCGTCCAAAGAAGGAGTCCAAGTACAACCCGGAGTTCTAGTTTGGAAGGACAAAGCCTAGAGTAGGACTCCGTATATGAGTAGAACCCGATACAGATTGTAAGTCCAGGGACCCGCCACCTTTATAAGGGGGGTCCTGGATCGTAGTGAGCGAGGCCAATCAAGTTAGAGAAACCCTAGCCACCAGAGAGAAGTCGCCGGCTCCTGAGTTGTAGGAGCCGGATCCTTGTAATCGAGATCTAGTAAAGAGCAATAACATAGAAGCAGGAAGTAGGTCTTTACCTCTAATCAGAGGGGCCGAACCTGGGTAAATCCTTGTTCCCTGGCGAGATTAACCGTTCCCACGTACTTCCATCACCAATGGCCCCAGAACTCATCTTCCCTAAGGAAGAACTTGCCGTGACAACCCCACGACAGTTCCCCTCACTTAGAGGAGAATTTGATTGGTGGAATGGTAGATCTAGATCTCCTCTCTTGAATCCCTAAGTTTGGGCAAGAATCATTGGAGGGATTGAGAGGAATCAAGCTTACAAGGTTAGCAACAATGGAGGAGAGAGGAAAGCAAGTGAGCTCAAGATGTTCAAAAGGGTTTAAGAACCGTTGGGGAAGAAAACACATTTAAATAGGTGCCCTGGGAAATCTGGCCGTTGGGCTCAGGTTCCCGCAGGGCCGGTAGTACCGGCCCAAAGGGCGGTACTACCGCCCTATGTAAAAAGACTCACCAACGGCTAGAATAGAAAGCCCGCGGGACCGGTAGTACCGGCACAAAGTGCGGTACTTTCGGCCCACCCAATACAGCTTACCAAAGGTCTTCAAAAAAGGCTCAACCCGCCGGGGCGGTACTTCCACAGTGAGCACCGGTAGTACCGGTACATCGGTACTTCCGGGGTTACTTCCGATGCCACTTCCGCTCGGAAACAGAGGCGATTTTTCATAAGCGGAACTGGCTTCCGGAAGTAGCCGCGGAAGTTCCCAGCGGTAGTTCCGCCCGGAGGGCCGGTTGTACAGGTATACCGGTACTTCCGGGGTTACTTCTGGTGCCACTTCCGCTCGAAAACAGAAGCGACTTTTCATAAGCAGATGTGGTATCCGAAAGTAGTCACGGAAGTGGCCAGCGGTAGTACCGCCCGCGAGGCCGGTACTTCCGGTCACAGAAAAAACAGCAAAACCTAAAACTGAATAAATTTGCGTGGAAACTCCGAATCGAGTGAATCCAATTTTGTTGGAAAGAGGACGACAAGAGCTTACACTACAAAAAGTCAAAAAATTGAAACAATTAAGGGAGATTGCGCAAAGGGTTGGAAAGGTGAAACCTTCCAAACGGATGAACCGGCAAAATCTCCAAAACCAAAAATGCAATAGAAGACGCATATGAAAAACCGTTTTCGGTGAACTTAGCTTTATCATGACAAGCACCAAGACCACACCACGATAAGAGCCAAATAAGAACCAATAAAGATGATTGCATGGATGCAAAGGTTTGTGCTCTCTACGATGATACGATCACGATATTCGGTCGAGAGCCCCTCTTGATAGTACGGCTATCTATCCTATAACCCGGTCTCTCAACTAACAACATGAGACCGGTAAAATAAAAGCCCTATCAAGATCATACCTTTGCCTTGCACATTAATCCACTTGAGGTCAATGAAGACGATCTTCATCTCCTCAATGCGAACCACCTTTCTTGATTGCGCTTCGCTTGGTGAAGATTCACATGACGCTCCCTGTCGGGGATATGAANTGACACGCTGGAGAAGCTGGGCGTCTCCGAGTCCAGCTTGACGCCGAGCCGGACGGTCTTCCACGGCATCGTGCCGGGGCGAGCCGGCTCGTCCATGGGCCTCATTCGGTTGGACGTCCTATTCGGCACCAAGAGCAACCACCGCCGCGAGACCATCTCCTTCGAGGTGGTCGACCACTCCAGCGCCTACCACGCCATCCTCGGGCGGCCAGCGCTCGCCAAGTTCATGGCGGTACCCCCACTACGCTTACCTCAAGATGAAGCTACCGGGCCCACGCGGGATCATGACCATCGCCGGAGACTATAAACGCTCCATCGCATGCGCCTCCGATAGCGCGAAGGTGGCCGAGACCATGGTCTGCAACGAGGAGATGAAGCAATTCAAGCGCAAGGCTAGCGAGGAAAAGCTGGAGATCCCGGAGTCGGCCAAACCGGCTGGCGAGTCGAACTTCCAGGCGGCCCGTGACACAAAGAAGATCTACTTCGACGACAACGACAAGTCCAAGTTCGTCTCCGTCGGGGCGAGCCTGGACCCCAAATAGGAAAGCGCGCTCGTCGAGTTCCTCTGTGAGAATCGGGACATCTTCGCGTGGTCCCCCAAGGACATGCCTGGTGTACCGAGGGAACTCGCCGAGCACTCTCTTCACGTCCGGCCAGACGCCAAGCCGGTAAAACAATCCCTGCGACGCTTCGCGGAAGGAAGAAGACAGCTGATAGGAGAAGAAATAGCCCGGCTACTCGCGGCCGGATTCATCAAAGAAGTGCAACACACGGAGTGGCTAGCCAATCCGGTAATGGTGGAAAAGAAGAACAAGAAATGGCGGATGTGTATCGACTACACCCACCTCAACAAGGCTTGCCCTAAAGACCCCTTCGCATTGCCGCGCATCGACCAAGTGATCGACTCCACGGCCGGCTGCGACCTCCTTTCCCTCCTCGACGCCTACTCCGGATACCACCAAATTCCGCTGAATCCGGACGACCAGCTCAAGACCGCCTTCATCACCCCATACGGCCCGTACTGCTACACCACTATGCCGTTCGGCTTGAAGAACGCGGGAGCAACATACCAGCGCTGCATGCAGAAATGCTTGCACGACCAAATTGGTCGAAACGCGCACGCCTACGTCGACGACGTCGTCATCAAGACCAAGGAGAAGCATACCCTCCTCCTCGACCTCAAGGAAACCTTCGACAACCTCCGCCGCTTCCAGATGAAGCTCAATCCGGAGAAATGCGTGTTCGGCGTTCCAGCCGGACAGCTACTCGGCTCCGCAGACCCGGACGCATATCTAAATCACCCCAAGTCACGGACTCGGGAGCTGCACGACATAACGACGACAGAAGAAAAGCGAAAGGCGAACAAAAAACGTGAAATTTTGACCCGGCTAGATGCTCAAGCCGGCCCAAAATTCGGGGGCTAGGCATGGTGATTATCATCACCAAAACAAACACGAACCCCGATACAAAGGCCTAGCAGTCTCAGAGAAAACGACACTTATGATAACAGATCACGGCAGGGAGCAGAATAGCGAATCTTTACAAAGACAATCTTCAAAGGTGCCCAAAATAACAAGGCGAGTAACGTGATAGGACAGTTAATGGCACAGAACGACAACTACAACCCGGCATCCCGGGGAAACAAGTAAATCAGGCGGTAGCAGCATCGGTAGCAGCAGCGGTTTCGCCGGCTCCAGTATCTTCAGCTGGCTGCGGCGCCGAGGACGGTTCAGCAGGCACAAGATCAGTCAAGTCCACAGCCTCGGCGACTCGCCCTGAGGCTATGGCGATTTCCGGACGCAGGCTCGCGAGGGATGTTCCAGTGCGGAAGCCATTCAACAGTTTGCTCATCTGCACGCCAGGATACCACGACTTCACCAACGCCAGTGCCATGTCGGTGCCTCCGCGCGCCGCCATCTCCACCTGCTCGTTGATGCCAATTGGTGCCCCTTCAAGCCGAGTAGATAAATCGTGGAGAGCAGCTGGTAAGGGAGCGTCCGGCCACAGGTTCTCAAGCACGCCGCCGGACGCCTCCTTCAGCCGCTTGAATTCCTGGCCGAATCGCAGAAGACGGGAGGCGGTAATCGGAGCAGACCCGGCAGCGGCACCAGAGGACTCCGGTCGGGAGTGAGCCGAGGCAGCATCTTTTTGGATTTGTGCATCCACCTCGGGATAGAGGCCTGCATTTCAAACCAGTGAGGCCGAGTAGAAGACCCCAAGCAAGAAATCAAGGAGAAAGGAGACCGCACGTACCGAGGATCAGTTCGTTCACGCGCTCGACCTCCTTGACCAGGCCGCCCACCAGCCGCTCATGCTCGAGCTCACGTGCCTTGGCCGCCTGGACGACCTTGTCGCTGTTCTCGACGGCAGCCTTCAGCAGATCCCTCAGCTCAGTCGCATTCCCGCGGAGAGACTCAATTTCGCTCTGTTTCCGGCGCTCGGACTCCCGCAGTGTCGCCGCCTCCTCGCCCAGCCGGACGACCTCGAGGCGGCGCTCTTCTGACACCTTTTCCGTCGCCTGGAGATCTGTCTTGGCCAAGGTCAGGGCGGCGTCCTTCTCCTTCAGCTGCGTCTCCAAGCCGGCGCGGGAGGTGGTGTCACCTGTGGAGATCCAATCATCGTCAAGCCAAGACATGCAAGAGAAAAACGTAGAACGGCAAGACAAAGTGCAAAAGGAAAAAGAGGTCAAACCTTTAGCCGCCTCGAGCTCTCGCTTGAGCAATGCCGCCTCCCTAGCCGCCTCGGCAAAGCCTTGCTCTATGGAGGAGCGGAGCAATGTTACGTTGGCCAAGTTCTCCCTGGCCGTCTGCTCCGCCAGTGCGGCAAGGGGAATCCTCCCCGATGCGCGGGCAGAGCCGGCACCGGCCCAGAGTATGGCGGAGAAGACACCAAGATCGACTGGCGAGGCCCAGGGAGCGAAGCTGTCGCCTCCTCAATGGCCTTGCCCTTGGCCGTCTCGGCCACCACCGAGGAAGGAGTAGGGAAGGCGAGATACCCGGCCCCGGCGCCGGGCCGAGGAACTATTTGGAAGGCGTCCACCGACGCCTCGGCGCCACCAGCCGGAGGTGGAGGGGTGGAGTCGACCACGGGATGAACAGCGCTCGTCGACATCGGGTCGACCACTTCCGCGACCGCCGTCGCCGTCACCCCGCCTCTGAAGGCGGGTTAGCCGCCTGCGCCGCAGGGGCCTCGGTAGCAGGCACCAAGGCCGACTCCACCGCCGCGACAACTGCCGTCTCCGCTATTGGAAGCGGCGCCCTACGAATCAAGGAAAGCGTCACCACCAAGTACAAGTAACAAGATTTCCACCACAAGACGAAGGCGTACCCGTCACACGAGCCCAGGACTCTGGCCGTCCTCCTCTTCAAGCGCTTCGGTGGGGGAGACGGCGCAGCGCCGGACGGACGCTTCACACCTCCGGAGGGCACCTCCTCGCCCCTCGCAGGCATGGCAGAGCCGTCAACCGGCTGCTCCGTACGGGTCGGCACCACGTCAACCTTGGCGACGGCCTTGGCTGCTCCCGCTCCCGCTTTCTCCTCAGCCGCCTTGGCCGCCGCCTCGCGGCCGCCTTGGCGTCCATCTCCGCCCGGATCGAGTCCGCCTGCGCCAGCTCCGCGTAAATAGCTTTTTCCATACCTTCAAGGTCAAGTTATAACCACGATCAACAGCGAAAGTAGGATTAACCACCTGGGCGTCGGTCCCGCCGGCAAGGGATTCCGCCCTTTCCACGTCCGCTGCCTCCGCCCTTTCCTCGTCCTCCTTTGAGACCAGCAGCTGCTCCACAGTCAGACCAGTGTCAGACGCCCCCAAAGCCAAAACAGCCTACGTCGTTTGAGCATAAAACTCCCTCTCCAAATCACCCGGGTTCAAATCATAAATAAAATCACCACCGGGGGCGTGACCAATCACCTCGTCATTGGCCCCGCCAGTCAGGGCATCCTCCTCCGCCATCTTGGCGTTGACCTCGGCCCGGATCTCGGCCATGATCTCATCCGCCCTGGCCTCAGCCACAGCCGTCTCCGCCGTCGGTCTCCCGGCTGGGGACAAGCCGGCCGTGGTAGGCTGAGATGACGTCGAAGCCAACTTTTTGGCGGGCAGTACGCCCCGCTTCTCGAACGCGCCCTTCCGCTTGGGCGGCGCGGCATTCGCGTCGACATCGGCGGCCGACTTCGACCGCCTCTCCCTCACGATCCGCTGGGGAAGGACCACCTTCTTCCGCGCCGCCGCCTCCAACTCCTTGGTCCGGCGGGAGGATATCGCCGGCTTGGAGGCTGGCACGGAAGAAGAACCTTCAGAGTCCGGCTCAGAACTGCTGGAAAGGTTCACTACCACGCGCATTACAACATCAGTTTGCCCAGCGACGCCGGGCTCGGGAGACTTACCGCGAGGCGGCAAGACTGGAGGCCGGACGACGTGCTCGAGGTCCTCGTCCCGGTCGGCTGCCGGGCCGGAGTCGGAACTGGCGGAGGGGACAGGACTCGTTGCGGTGTGGGCGGCGTCGTCCTCGCCCCCGTCCTCCTCATCAGCATCGGCGCCCCCACCAGACGACTCGGTGGTGTCGCCGCGCCCATCCGGGTCGGCACGGGCGCCACCGCCCGATTCATCTTCGTCAGCGGTGGCATCTGTTTCTCCTCCCACCTGTTCATCGGCGGAATTCTCCTCCAGGAAGGCCGTCAGCGCCTTGGTGAAGGGCCCACTGACGTCAGGCTCGAAGACGACTTCGAAATCTTCGGCCCGTTGGAGTTCGCAAAGCTGCGCAATAGGCCGACTAGGTCAGGCGGCAGCCGGACAAAGGAATTGAAGATGGACAAGAGAGCAAAGACTAACCTCCGGAGCAGGTGCCGAGCGGGTGAAAGGATCGCACCCGAAATCCCAGCCTTCCTCGATTCTATCGGTGACGAGACGGGAAGCCCATTTGCGGAGGGCCTTTGGCTTCGGTAACTCCAAGTAGGCCCGGCTGGGATCCCGGATGCCGGAGTAGAAGCACATCTTGTGTGGACGCGTCTGCAGCGGATACATCCGCCTCGACAGCCACGCCATGGTCAGGTCCCTGGATGTTAGGCCATCCCTCACCAGCTCCTTCAGCCGGTTGAACAAGACACTCTCAAGAGCCGAGTCCACAGGCGGCTTCCGGAGCCAGGACTTGGAAGCCGGCAGCTCATTGGAAAAGGCCGGAAGGCCGATTCGGTCGACGTCCGAGAGATTCCGGACGTAGAAGTAGGAGTTCTGCCACTTCTTAACAGACTCCGGCAGGCTAATCTTGGGCTAATCTTAACAGACGCGCTGCACCCCGGCGGTCGCTTGAGACCGCAGGAAGAAGAACATGCCAAAGATCTCCATGCTGGGCCAGAGGCCCAAGTACGCCTCGCACAGCGTGACGAAGCAGGACAGTTGGGTGATGCAGTTCGCCCCCAGATGATGGGGCTGCAGCCCGTAGAAGCGCAGGAATTCTGCGAAGAAGGAACTCACCGGGAGCCCCAATCCTCGCTCCAGATGCGCGGTGAATACGACGACCTCGCCGTTCTTGGGCGCTGGCGAAATTTCCCCTTCGGGGGGCACGCGGGCTTCCACATCGCCCCCAAGAACCTGCCCCGGCGGAACTTCCAAAGGAATTCTTCATCCACGATGGAGCCCATCCATGATCCCGAGCTCGCCATGGAGGTTCGGTTTCCCGTCGCGAGAGATGCGAATGCGAGGAAGGCACGCACAAGAAAGAAGATGAACAAGAGCTAGGAAGCGCAAGAAGCAGCGAAGGAGACGAGATAGGAATGGGGAGCGGTATCTCCAGCCGTTCCCCCTCTTTCCACTTTGAAAGCAGGGCAGGCGGAACCGCTCCGCCTATCACGCCGCGTGGCGGGCAACCGCGCCGCACTTTCCGCAGACGATCCCGCAAGCAGGCAGTTGCCACAGAAAATCCAGCCCGGTGAAGCCGAGGCGACGTACGCCAGGCCTCGGGCAGAACACCAACGGCTCCCCGAAGCGGCGAAACGTGGCTGACGTAAGCCACGACCCAAGCCGGCCACTCCGAACCACAGAGACCTATTGATCCGGCTCCACGTAGCCGGACGAATCAACAACTACTTCGACAGTGTACAACCAAGGACAGGAGTGCCCGTGAGGCCCTCCCCACGAACAAGCTTCAGCTCCATCTGGCTTCGGTTCCAGCCGGCGCTAACTCCAACCTCGACATCTCAACCGCAACGATCAAGACCGGGGGGAAGATCGAGAAGCCTTCCCAGCAAGCTAGCAAGACTCCACGATCTCGGGGGCTAGTGTCGGGATATGAACCCCGGATATCCCAAAGAGGTCCATTTCTTCAGAACTCCATGGGCCGGCTACGCAAGTGCCGGCTGCGGCGTGCCGCCTGGAACCAGCCGGATGAAGCAAGCCGCCTCGTCTACCCGGAGGCGGACGGCCGGCTAGGCTCAAGCCGGCCGTACCAACCGACAGCTCCGTACAAGTGGGCCAGGATCGTGTAACCGTTGTCGGGCATCTCCTGTACCAAATCATGACGACAAGCTCCAGCCGGCTCCAGACCATAGTGATGTCATAGGGGCAAACCTGTAACTTCCCTGTAACCCAAAACCCTAGCCCGCTGCCTATATAAAGCGGGCTAGAGCCTCCTACGCGAGGCCATGCACACTAGAGGACAGGTACTCTTAGGATCATCTTCAACCTCCAGCCGGCTAGAACCTTCAGCCGGCCACCACCCGAAAACAGCTCAAGGAGCTCCATTGTAGCCCGATTTTGTGATCAATCAATAAGAACAAGAAGAGCAGGACGTAGGGGTGTTACCTCCACCAGGAGGGCCCCGAACCTGGGTAACTAGCGTGTGTTTGCATGTTTGTTGCCCAATCCCGCGCGAGCATCCGATCGTCGCCTGCCCCGCAATCTTTTCCATCTCTGATGGATATGCCGTGCAACCCACCACGACACCGAGGCAAAGAGGCCTTGGAACATAGCTCAGTTATGTCCATATTATACTTAAGTTGTAATAGTTTTATGAGTTGCAAGGCAAAGAGCCCAGTGAGCCATGCCTAGATGTAATCAAATTGTTATGATCAAATGAAATAAAGCCGGCTTCTGTGAACATGAGTCCTTTAGTCGAGTCACCCAGTGAGTGCGCTTTGTTCTTTAAACTTTGATCATCAGGTTCTTGGGGGCTTGCTTTTCAGTGAAAAAAGTTAAGCTTAAACTCTTGGACCCGGCACAGTAGCTAAACTTTTCCTAGTTTTCTCGCTGGTAAGTTAGATGCATCCTGCACAATATGACCAATCTACAGGCATGATTCGTCTCCGGCTCTTATGAATCCTAAGGGACATGAGTTGTTAGGAGCTTGTCAGCACAAGCTGTAAGAGGAGTCATGCAGGGCCTACTTATTCATCAGTGGGTAATTAGATGGGTTATAAGAACCACAGAATGACTTGCATAGATGACACACATCAATCTCATAGTTTAACAAGCAAGTCATCATCAGCCGATTGGCACAATTCAAGAACAAAGTAGTTCAAAAAACCTAACAAGGTTTAAGCACCAGCGGTGCATAATTACAAAGTTCCAATAGCAGCACAGCATTACATAGTTATCAAAAGTCATTCAAGGGGTGGTCTTCCAGAGGAGTCGACTTTTCAGCTGGAGTTGGAGAGTTCTTCTTCGCTGGAGACTTGTCTTTTGTTTGAGTAGTGGAGGCTGGAGCTGGCTTCAAAGGAGGCTTGGTGGCGACTCTCTTCGTTTGAAACCCAGTACCTTTGGGACTCCTCATGTGCGTAGCAAGCTCTGCTTGTTTCTGGGCGTCTCCAGAGATCGCTCTCGAAGGAGTGGGCGCAGCAGGAGTCCTTAGAGTGGGCTCGACACTAGGAACAGGAGCCGCCGGTGACGAGGAACTTGGACCAGTAGAAGAAGAGGGGACACCAGCTGGGTCCTGTGATGGGCGGCCAAAGTTTACTATAGCAGGAGTTTCTGGAGCGACTCTTTTGTTCTCCAAATCATAGTGATGAACCCATACCTCAGGGTCCATCTTATTGGCAATCTCGCAAGCATATGGCCGCACCAATTTCTCTTCAGCTTTGAAATCATCTTGAGTAAAAGGTTTGCCATCCTCATGTTGTTCTGGCTTCCCCATAGTAAGTAATGCCGGCTCTATGACAGTTGGATAATAGCTATGGGCTAGGGCCAGGATCCTGATGGAGGCTCTCCTTAATGAAGATTGTTTCCACAGCCGCACATAGCCTGGCGCCCTCGACAACTCGTCCACCAAACGCTCAGGCTCCTTGGGGCATTTGCCCTTGGCATTCAGATATTTGACCACAGCACGGGCTCCCTCTTGCAGCCCATGACAGTAATCTAGCATCTCATGCAACTGCTTGCTAGCAGGCATTTTAAGTTTTGGGGAGTCAGCTCCTACAGAAAGGAAGTCAAAAAGTGATTGTCAGTCTAAAAGCAATTCAGAAAGGTGCAAAAAGAAGGAAGCAAGTGAAAGTTTTAAGCTTACCAAATATGTGTTGGCACATGGCCCCAATGCCTTTGCGGCAAGTATCAAAAACAGCCTTTAGGTCATTGTGTGCCTTCTGAGCAATCTTTTTGGCATCAGCCGACTCTTTCTTTACTTGCTCCAGTTGAGCAGACAAGGCCTTCAGATTATTCTCAAGTTGAAGGGAGCGTTCTTTTTCAGCAGCAGCAGACCTGGCACTAGCAGCGGCCTGGCCCTCAAGCTCTTTCATATCTCTCTTCATCTTGGAGATAACGCACTGCAATCACAAGTCAGATTATTGCAAGTCAAAATGGACAAGTCATAGAGCACAAGTAAGCTTCACAAGTCAAGTAGATAATTCATGAGCTCCAAGTCGTCACAAGTTAACAACTTGGCGCTTGGGGGCTACTCAGGAGTTAATTTTTTCCTAATAGCATAGCAGGCATGAGTCCTAGTTGACAAGTCATCAGCTCCAAGTCGCCACAAGTTAGCAACTTGGCGCTTGGGGGCTACTCGCAGAACAGAAATTTTTCTTCAAGTAAAGTGTCAGTAAATTACATATATTGGTAGCTCCAAGTCGTCGCAGGCTGACAACTCGGCGCTTGGGGGCTACTCGTGGAAAAGTTTTTGGTCTAAGGACCCGACAGACAGCAAATTAGCAGCCCCGAGTCCTAGTAGAGCTAAGGACTCAGTGCTTGGGGGCTACAGTGTGCAAATTTTTTCTATATAGCAGTTGAGTTCAGTTTCAAATCAAAGCACCTATCCTAGTCACGAGTCACCACAGACAGGTGCTTGGGGGCTACTGGGATAGGATGATGCCAGGAAAGCATAAAGAAGTAGAAGTCAAAGAACTTACTTCATGAATCATGTGAAGAGCTCTAAGAGCAGCTTGCTCATCGTCCTTCAGCCTCGCAGATTGATCGTTCAAGTCAATGGCTTCAGCAAAGGCTTCAGAAAATGACATATTATCAGCCACCCGGAGTCGGCTGTAGTCAGTAGATGACTTGATCTTGATATTTGGAGAAGTTGCAGGAGTCGGCTTCACAGGAGCCGGATGAGTTTGAGGCGCAGTATCAGGAGTCGCAGCACCAGAGCAGGGCTGGACTATCGTTGGAGTCGCCGCCCGAGTCTCTGAAGGGGACTCGGGAATGGAGGGAGTTGTTGTTGCACCAGTAGATGCAGCAATGGAGGGACCTGTCCTTGTGCTTGTCGTTTCAGAGGTCGAAGGAGGGACAGGTCCACGCCCAGAGGCGACATCAACCATGCCTGGGAGCTTGGTTACCTTGGCACAAGGTCGAGCCCTGAAATATGCAAAGATAGAAGTCAGCAATAAATCTAGTGAAAGGAAAAGGCAGAAGTCATTTGAATACAAGTACAGAAACAAATGAGTCTTACCCAACATTGGTCTCCAGGTCCAAGGAGGCCTGGGAGTCTGAGGAAGGCATTGACATCCCGGAGTGATAGGAGTCGTCCTTGTGGGGAGGAGAAGCCGATTTCCGCTGGTGCGAGACTGGCAGAGGCTCAGGAGCATCTGCAGGCCCATCGGAGCGCAGCTTCCTCTTCCTGGCGGCAATAACACTCTGCATGTGTTCTTCAGGCTTAGTAGGTGAGCGAGAGGACCCAAGGACTCGTGAGAGTGGTACCTTGGGAATAGCCTCTCGAGATCCATTGTTGTTTGAGGCTGGGGAAAAGGAAGAGTGACTCCTAGCTGAGGACTCTCCAGATAGTGATGGCTGAGCAGCGGCAGAAGTGGTGTCAGCTTGTCTAGTGACGGGAGCCTCTGGAGAGGACTCGTCGTCGTCAATCTCCTCCACAATGGGAGCCTCTTGAGAGGACTCCCTCTTCAATAACGTCTTCAGTTGGAGCCTCAGGCGAGGACTCCTCGTCAGCAGCATCATCTTCAGCAGGAGCCTCCTGGGAGGACTCCTCATCATCGTTGTCAGTGTCTTCTGCCACAGCAGTTTGGTCTGTGGCAGGAGTCTCCTCTTCAGCCTCAGCCTCGGCTTCAGCTTTATTTTTAGTACCAGCTCCAGAGGCCGGCTTCCAGAAGGAGTCGGTGAGCTGCAACAGAGTCAACAAAAGTGAGTTAGTAAGCAATACAAGTAAGATCAAGATAGAAATAAGGTAGAGGCTTACATCGGGAGCTGGGTTGGTGGAGCAAAATGGCTGGAGCCCAAAATGGGCCTGGTCCTTCACCGGCCTCCCAGTCAGCTTTTTGATAAGCCGACCAAGCTCGGGTCCATCAGATAGTTGCTCCGTCACTCGGAGGTCATCACCAGCGCAACGAGTGTATGAGCAGATCAGCCGAGTCCTAGGACTCAGAGGCTGGATTCTCCAAGTCGTCCAGCAGCGTACTAGATCCATGTTTTCGAGATTGTGGGACAAGAGGGCCCGGATTCGAGTGATCAGAGACTCGACTCTTGGCCGGGCGGCCTCTGAGCACCTAGCTTTCATAAGAGGAGTCGCCTGGAGGCGGTCCTCAGAGAATAGAGGAGTTTTGGTTCACTTTGCAGGAGAGGTATCCTTGCAGTAGAAGAAGGTTTTTTGCCAGTCCTTGATGCGATTGGGAAAGACTGGTTTAGGAAAGACAGAGTGGAGGCGCCGTTGAAGAGCAACGGCGCCACATTGGAGGAGAGGGCCCCCAGAAGTTTCGGGCTGGGGGTTGCAGTAGAAGAGTTCGAGCCAAGAGATTGAGATCTGGCTTAATTTGGAGGTAGTCCTCACACAAAGTTACAAAATTGGAAAGAGTGAGAATGGAATTAGGAGCCAGATCGTGAATCCGCAGCTGATAGAGATCGAGGAGTTGGCGGAAGAAAAGATCACCGGGGGGAGAAAAGCCGCGGAACAGATGCTCCGTGAAAACCACTACCTCGCCCTTAGCGGGGGCGGGAACAATTTCATCCCCTGGGGCTCGAGCTTGAGCGTTGGAAGGAATCATACCTGTGAGCCGATGTGTCTTCAATTGCTCGGCCGTGACCGTAGATCCACCCCAATCGGCAGAAATCGAGCGCTTGGAAGAGGATTTTGCAGCGGCGGCGGCCGCGGCGGCAATGTCCACCGTCCTGCTCGACGAGGAGGCCTTGGCCTTGGGTGCGGTCTTTGCGCGCTTGGGTGCCATGGCGTACGGGCGGTGTGTGTTGAGCGCGGGAAAGGATGAGCGCAAAGAGAAAGGAGAGAATTTGGGGCTAAAGGGGCAAGTGAGGTCTCGAAACCTAACCCTTCAATATTTATAAGGGGGTAAAACCCTAGAGAGTTACAGAGTGGGTCCACAGTAAACTGTGGATAACGTTTCAGTGATAAGTGATTCAGCGGCTAACAGCCAGACAGGAAATTATAATAGAGAAAAGTTAAAGTCACAGAAGTGGAAGAAGCCGGCTTGTCTCAGAATGACGAGTCCTGTGACAGTGAAAGTCAAGTTATCTAGTCCTTGTTGCAAAAGTCACATCAGAACTCGGCCTGCTACGCAAAGGCAAGAGTGGTGGCTTGAACAAGGGGTGAGGATGGATTCATTTTATATGTGTATTATGTTTTTATGCAGGAATTCATCTTGGAGCCTAGCAGTAAGCGACTTGGAGCCTGTGGCTCAAGTGGAAGGAGTCGACCCAGGGAGTCGAACCAATGAGTTGGAGGAAGCCGCCAAGCTGCGCCCAAGATAAATTCGGGGGCTACTGATGGGGGGATACTTTATAGGTAGGCCCATGGACCCGGAAAGTAGACCCGCCAAGACCAAGAAGGCCAAAGCCGAGTCACGTGTCAAGTAGCATGGGCTGGGCTGAAGACAAGCCGACCAAGGCCCATGATGAAGAAAGGACTCGTCAGCAAGGAGTCCAAGTACAACCCGGAGCCCTAACTTGGAAGGCCAAGATGTAGAGTAGGACTCCGTGTTCTAGTATGACTCGGTGTAACCTGTAAGTCCAGGGACCCGACAGCCTTTATAAGCGGGGTCCTGGACCTTAGATCGCCGAGTTCTAGGTTCTAAGTCCAACCAGTAGAGAGAAACACCAAGTCGCCGGATCCACAGAGAGGAGCCGGAACCCTGTAATCGATACCAGATCTAGAGCAATAAAGAGAAGCAGGAAGTAGGTCTTTACCTCTACAAAGAGGGGCCGAACCTGGGTAAATCTGTGTCCCTAGGCGAGATTAATCTCTCCTACGTACTTCAAGCATCGATGGCCCCCGAACTCACCTTCCTGGAGGAAGGACTTGCCGTGACAACCCCACGACAACTGCCTTGCCATCTTATTCTTTACCATGCCTTTTCTTCCTTCTAGAAGAGACCAAGACAACATCTCAAATCCATCATCATCCTCTGGCTCCAATGCCCATAGTTTTTCTTCATCATTGGAAGGCAAATCATCTGATGTATTGTACTCTGCTGACTGCAGTGAGATCTAGTTGTTGGCCCTTGCCTAACCGTTTTTTTCTTTTTACTCACAGGCTCAGGAAAATGATGGCAGCCACTATCATTGTCTGAACCATCTGAATTACAAAATATCTCTTCAACTTTTGATTCACCTTCATAATAGGGCAATGAACTAGCCCTCGTCCTCTTTTTTGGTTCACATATTTTCTGGTTTAGTTCAACTTCTTGTTCCCTTCTGCCTTGAGCATGGTCTTTAGGCCTATGCTCCCCCATATAAATGTCAACATCTTATGAATGACCTGAAAAGTATTCTTCTTCCTCCATATCCTTGTCCTTTCCCTTAATGATGTTATGTTTTGTGAATAAATATTGACCATCAGGATCTTCAACTGCAAAATTCTCCTGCTCTGCTTGCATATTGTTGCTCTATTGGGTGAGCAAATACATCATCTCCGAATCTTTAGTTAACTGAACATATTCTTGGCTTGGGAGCACCACACCATCATCATCCAGTAATAGGCACTCCTATTTCTGAAATAGGAACTTCCTCTTCTACGACAGCAGTGTTAGTGTCTAAAGAAATCTTGTTTCTTCCCTTAATTACAATAAAATTTGAGACACTTCTTCTCCTCATACAGCTTAAGCATTTTCTCCACCTTGCCTATTCTATCTATTAATTCCATCCCAGCAATACCTATATCCTTTTCTCTAACATAATACACACTATCATTAATTCCATGGCCCTTTGTCTCAATTAAAGCGAGCAAATTGAGGCATGTGATGTCGGAGTAGCACAAAGAGCGGTCTAAATTATCGCTACCATCAAAATTGAACCATATGTCGCATACATCATCATTCAAGCTACATAAATTGAGAAATAAACATTTAAGTTTGCATCTAATCAATCCGGGAACCCTAGCGGCAGATCTCAAATCAAGACAAAGCAGAGGGGACGAAACTTACTCTACACTTCCGAGACGTGGCTCTGGGACGATAGATCCTTCGAGACGTCTGCCGCATTCGACTTCAACAACGAAACTTCCTTGACGACGGCCAGGTTCGAGCTCCCACAACAGTCCCCATCCTCCACGAGGGAGAATGGTAGCCCGCTACCTGCCACTATGCTCGCTCCGCCCTAGGTGAACTCTCCGCCTCCAATTCTGTCGGCGCCACCCTGAGAGCTCGCGTCGGGAGAATTCGCCGCCGCCATCGATTGAGTGTGGGCGCGCTGGAGAGTGCGCAAAAACCTTGTCCGAATGTGGGGGGGGGGGGGGGGGCGTTAACGGGCGTTAAGGCAGACCGTCCCCACTTGCCACGTCAACCTGTAATGGGACCCATCCGCCAGTTTCGGCTGAGATGGTGGTTTTTTAAACCCTAACGTATGGTGGTGGTTTTTCGAAACCCTAGCCACAATTATGGTGGTTATTTGTAATTTTCTCATTTAAACTAGAAAAGAACCTTTACACTAAAATAGTGCAGAGTTGAACATTGTCTCCTTTTTTTAGATGAAAAGGGATCACTCGCCGGCTCTTACTCATGAAACCATGTCTTAGACAACCATAGCTTGTAGCAAAAAACAGAACTACAACAACGAGTAGACGACTATATCCCCACAAACAGAACACAGGGGTACAGGCAGCAGAAGGATCATACATACATACAGAGTATAAAACTTCTGCGAACAAAAGCTATTCTTCCAGACGACATCACTAGATCACCACATGGATAGATCGATCCTCTCCTGGGTGCTCCTGCAGGAACTCCAGAGTCGCTTGGCCTCCATGTGCAGCACCTTCAGCAATAGTTTGAAACCCAGTCACCCAGACGAACTCACTACATCTTAGTTCGCTGGCAAGCATAGAGGAGCTTTCAATCTGGTGATCATCTATTCTATGAACTGGACATCTTTCCACTTACCAGTTCCTTGAATGGAGTCTTCCAATTTGTCAGATAAAGTAGAACTAGGCTCCATACTTTTTCAAAACCATCCAAGTAACTGTATTAAACACTAGATTATTCCTATTATTCCTGATCCCCCAAAGGATGGCTAAAGAAACTATGTTGAAGTGCATGCAAGTTCTATTACATAGCCACTTAGATGCAATTGATTCGAAGTTAGTGACATGAATACCAAAAACTTAAAAAAAAAAATCATCCCATCACCAACCGATCATGTGAGTTACCAAATTTCATCAGAATCTTTTACTGAAATTTTTTGAGGCCACAGGATGCAGATGACGTCCCCATACCACCTGCATTTTTCTGAACTTTTATTTTTTCTGTAAGCTTGCCCAGAAGCAAATCTAACATGCAGCTCTACCCAAACTGATGATTTTGTCTGGAAGGGAAATCTGTCCTGCAGCAATCACGTACGTGTGTCACAGTGGAAACAAACAAGTTATTATGTGAGCGTAAAGTAGCTTAATTCGCGCATACTTATACTTGCTGAAAAGTAAGGCACTACCGTATCTGTACTATAGCGGTAATGGTTTCCTGCACCCCTTTGCAGTCCGGCCGGCCGGGCGTGCAATCTCCGAGTCCCTTTCGTACCCGTCCTCGCGTGTGAAATTTGTACTGTCATCACGAGTATTTCTGAGATACATTACGCACCTATAACACGCACGAAGGTCTCTGTCCCTGGTCTACATCTCGTTTTGTTCCGAAATGACGTGTTACATAAAGATGACGCCAAATTGACAAACTGGTCACGCGAGAAGCAACCAAGTTAACATGGCTAGGCACAATGAAATGGTCCGTGACACGATCGGACGATGTCCTGTGAGCACGGAGCCGATCGCTTGGGCGCCCGTCCAACCGAACAGGGTGCCAATCCGTATATCCAGAGTATTAGGGGTTTCAATCTCCATCCGTTTATTTGTACATTGCTGCTCCAATTCACGACCCGAGCAGATAACTAGCATTTGCATGCGGTGATTAATGGACAAAATCCCGAAACAAACATTAAATTTGTAGACGAAAACTAAATTGAATCTGAACTTTGAATCCCGAAAATTGGAACCATGAACTATCAGATCCTGGTCTATTTTCAACCCTGGACATGTTTGGCGCACCGGAGAAAAAAAAATCCCGAACGAGAATACACATTGACGCAGTGACTAAACGGGCCCACTGTCCAAAGATAAGTGACCCATCAGCACATGAGGAGCACTCCTGTCGGCATCCTCGTCTCGTGGACAAAACTGTCCGGCCGCTTGCTAGTCCACACCACCCTGCTCCTACTCAACCTTGTTCCCACCGCTCTCCCCCTCTAGTCCACCGTCTGTCCTCGACTTCGTCGGGCAGGAACGGGAGGAGCAGGTTGCTGGCGGGAGCGGATTCCATTGCGGCGGAGGGTTGGCCGGGACGGCTATGGCAGGAGAAAGTGGAGATGAGCGTGGTGGATAGGGGTAAGCTGGAGGCGATAGGCAGAAGTAGGTCCGTCGAAAATTTTGCCCCCACGGCCGGGAACAGCGTCGACGCTACGGGCGCCTTCCTGGATTAGAGAGAGATTGACTCGTGGGATAAATTTGAGGTGGAAGATGTATATGACAATTGAGCCTTCTTTACTAGTGGGAGTAACAAATTATTCAAATTATTAAAAAAAATCACATGCCAAACAGATCCAGGGTTGAAAACAGAGCGGAATCTAATAGTTCAAAGTCTCAATTTCTGGAATTCAAAGTTCAGAATTTGATTTAGCTTTAGTTTATAAATTTAAAATTTGTTTTGGACTTTTTTCGTGATTAATTGACTGTAGCATCACGAGTCCGGCCGGAGCAGTAAATAGTGCTGGTACGATGCCACGATCGAAATCCCCAAGAAACGCCAACCAGCACCCTTCCACGCCTCCTTGTTCACGTGCCAAGCCACAAGCAGAGTGAGATCATCGCTCACGGGCTCACACTAAACTTCGTAGATAAAATGCCGCGACGGCCGGGCTCGTCTCATCTCATCTCGTGTGTGCACCGTCGTCCAAAGAATCGAGAGATCGATGAGCCGTCGGACCAAACAAGCGGCGACGAGCCGCCGGACCAGACGCGCCGACCATCCGGCTCTTCCCACCACCACTATCGTGTCCAACAACCCGATCTTCTTCCGCGGAGACGGCCGCGCGGATAACGCCGACCCGCTCGTGCACGACGACGTGCCGGCCGCCGCCGTCGCCAAGCCGCTGCCGCTGCCACCGAGCAGGCCGCAGCCGGAATCCGCGCTCGTGATGAGCAGGCATGGGAGCGGCTGGGTCCTGTGGAGGGTGCCCGACCACGACCCGTTCCTGGCCGCCTACGTGACGTGCACCAAGAGCGGCGGCGGCAAGGTCGACGCCGCTGCTCCGGTGAAGCGGCAGCAGAGGAAGAACGAGAACAGAGGCCGCGGGAGTGTCCAGCAGGGGTGCGGCGTTTGGAGCGGTTGGGCGGCGGCGGGCGCGAAGTACGCCGGGTCGATGTCGTGCAAGTACAACAGCTGCGACGTCGCCCGTCCTTCTGCTGCTGCCGGGGGGCAGGCGTCCCCGGTGCCCAGGCTGCACCTGTCGCGGCAGCTGGTGGTGATCCCGGCGAGGAAGAGGGCACTCGCACGCGCACAAGCGCAGGACTGAAGGAGGAGGGTGTCATACTGTGTTCCTAGTACTGTGTAGTGCACACCATACATAATGTCGATGTAATGTGACGATGCTGCGTTGTTGGCTACTGCAGTTTGTAAAATTGTGCAGCAACATGTATATAGTATACTACGAGTAATGCTACACGTACGGATTTTTTTTACGGAGAGGGCTTACGGGATTAGGTGGGTGTCAGGGAGAAATTCAGGGGGTGGGCCCCGGGGGAGAATTCACGGGGGAGGTGGGATGGTGAGAAACGAATTGGGTGTTGACACGATAGTCCGTAACTCTCGTCCGTAAGCTTTCCGTCCGTAGGTGTAGGATTATTGAGTATACTACATACGAGAGGGGCGTTTTGGCACCCAGGTGCACCAGCACCCGGTATGCTTTTTGAAATTTAAAAAATATGAAAATGTTTCGAAAAAATCTAAAAAAATTGGACACAAACATACGCAAGTAACGAACACTCGTGAAAAATTTCGACAGAAAATAATAATTTTTCTGCTCTGTGCAAAAAAGACAAATTTCTGACAGAAAATACGCAAGTAACGAACACTTGTTATTTTCTGTCGAAATTTTTCACGAGTGTTCGTTACTTGCGTATGTTTGTGTCCAATTTTTTTCAGATTTTTTTGAAGCATTTTCATATTTTTAAAAATTCAAAAAGCATACCGGGTGCAGGTGCACCCGGGTGCCAAAGTGGATTTCCGACTACATATGTTCAGCAAACATGTCATGTTAATTGTTCAGGCTCTTGGTTTTGGCAGTTGACGAGGTGGCATCGATAAAATCCAGGACATCGGTAACAATTTACAGTTGCAACGTCCAAAATCCAAACCAGAGCTGAAATTCTCTTTGGCATGTATAATACTCCCTCCGATCCACTTTAAGTGTCGGAGGAAAATAACTAAACATGTATAATTCATAACACAACTCCCGACATTTATTTGGAATCAGAGGGAGTATAAAAAGACAAAAAAAATATATCGAGAAAAGCCTTATTTTAACACCAATTTTTATCTTTTTACCTAGCCCACAAAAAATGTAGGTTTCCGTGAAACGAGAACCCATGATATGCTAAGATCTATATGTGAATATATTTTTTTGCATTTTTTAGAAAATTCAAATGTATTTAAAAACGCATTTTAAATAAAGGGAGCCAAAAACGCCTCTCCTTTTTTTTTTGTTAGTGGACAAACCAGAGTCATTTCCTAAGCTGACGTCTCGGCTTTATTCTTGACCAAGCCCAGCAACCATTATAGCCCAACTGGCCTCGACCGGTTGGCAAGTCCAATCGACCAAACCATTCGACGTGGGCTTTTTATTGCCCAGCTGCGAGCGGCAACCCGGCAACTGCCTCATCGTTTTCTTTCCCTCTCCGGTGGTGTCCTGTGAGAGACCACCTCCTCCGGCGCCTCCAGGCTTCACCTCGGAGACGGACCGCCGGCTGCCCCCCCAAGCAGCCAGGACGCGGGAACAACTGCTGCAGCGATGCCACCCGCCGTCACCTTCTCATCTTTCTCCGCGTTCATGCGCCGCCCTCCGCTGCCGAGATTCCGGTGCCTCCTCGTCGCCTCAGCGCGCGCGCACAGCACTGCCGGGTCCAGCCGTGCTCGCGGTGGCCTGCCGCGGTTCCACTCCCCGTCTCTCCCCTCATCCAAGGCAAGCGCGCTTATCTTATCCCGCTCTTCTTCACGCTCCCGTGTAGGCATTTCGTCGAACGCCCTACGCCCGTTTTTCTTGGTAGCTTGTGTTGGTTCTCGGTGCAGAAATGTTCGTGTTCCCGTGTAGATCTTGTGGTGAGAATACGAGGTCTGTTGGATGAAGCACTTCTGTTATCTTCATGTTTAGGCATTTTGTCAAGCAGCGCGCCTGTGTTGGGTTATTTGTTATGTGTGGCTTCATAGCAATCGTAACGCTTGCGGATGTTAATCTGCAGGGTGAGGTGGTTCGCATCCAAGGCGACGAGTTCTGGCACATGACGCGGGTGTTGCGCCTTGGCATCAATGACAGGTCTCGCTGTCACTGCGTCCTCTCATTTCTTTTCTCTTGTGCAACTTCTTTGTAGTACTTGATAATGAGAACTAGTTTTTGCATCAACGAAGGGGAATGATTTGACCATTGAATTCAAGCATATTTTTTTCAAGGGTAGATTTTCGTACATATATACATCTTTATATACCATGGAACCTGAAAGCAATGCAGACTAGAGTTGGCAGTGGCGGAGCCAGGCCGGCCGGACGCCCCGGGCCACCCCGGGCCACCTTCCTGGCACTGTAGCTACAGGGCCGCACTGTAGGCCACCTTCCTACAGGCAAGCCTGTGCACGCCTCTCACGCCCCGGGCCACGGCCCTTGTTGCCCGGGGCCTGTCTCCGCCCCTGAGAGTTGGTTTCAAGTTGCATCAGAAGCTCCCTTTGGTCACTTGTCAGTTTAGTGCTTTTGTTCATCTTTTTATATGTGCAAAAGCTCATTCGTGGCAAAATCTTTTGATTTATTGCACTAACCACACCCATCTAATGACTTTAAGAAAAGCTTTAACCACGGCCATACCCAGGTCCGCCGCTGACTTTAACCGATTTGCCCGTGCACATAGTACATTATGTCTAGTATATCATTTTCTGGAAGACTGCCCTATTTGTGCAAATCAGCACTTTTGTGCTCATTCCAAAAAATGAAGTGTAACTATCGGTCTGTTTCGAAAAAGTTACAAAATACTGATAGGGAGGGGCATATGGTACATCCATGCCAACTTGCAACTTCAATCCAGATACATTATGAGATACAAAAGGGCAACTGCTCAGTGCACAACAGGATGACACTGAACATGGCTGTGTTTCTCTTCTTGAAAAGTAAACTGAACTTAAGATGAACTGCAAAACATATCTTAACCTACTAGCACATCTTTTGATATTTTGGAAACTTGAACAAGTGTTTTACACACTTTCTTTGAAAATTTTCTCCACACTTTATTTTCAGATTTGCAAATGTTATTTTCCCTAGCATAGCACTGAATCTACTTTGTCATGTGCTTTCATTAGAATTTACTCCCATTACTTGGTTTTCAATGATGATGCACATCTTGAAACTTTGTATGGAACTTTTGAAGGGTTGAACTATTCGATGGGGCAGGTGGCTTAGTTGAAGGATCCATACAAAAGGTTGACAAGAATGGATCAGATGTTGAGTTATTAGAGAATGCTAGGCTAATTGCTCCTCAAGGCATTCAGTGGCATGTCTTTGCTGCATTTGGTGAGTCACATGAACTCTCCAGAGTTAATATGTGCATCAGGAAAGTTTTCCCTAACAACTTTATCCTATACTTCCAACCCCCAGGGACATTGAAAGGTGGACGCGCAGATTGGCTTATAGAGAAATGTACTGTATGTTATGTACTATAAGTTTTGTCTGTCCTGTTTTTATTTCTCTACATCTAAATCAGTTACCTATGCATGTTTAGGAACTTGGAGCTTCCAGTGTTACGCCTCTTTTGACTGAACGATGTCATACGATAGCAGAAAATAGAGTGGACAGGTTGCAACGGCTGGTGTTGGCTGCAGTTAAACAATGTATAGAGTTTGAGCATCTTTCTACTTGTTGGACTGATATATGCTGAATGACTTCATGATATTTGTGCGCGGTGAACATGCCATTTGCGACTAAGATGTCCGTTCGAATGTAATAGTTTGAGGCATAACTAACTGCATAACTTTTGTATTGTTTAGGCCAGAGAGTACACGATATGTCACTGAGGCCTCCGGTTCATATAGACGATCTTCCGCTGGTTGTAAGTACTCATTTAGTCTTTGTGAACTTTGTATGTAACCCCACAACCAATGAGATTCATGCGTTGACTGCTGTGTTTTTTGGGGTGTGTTCTGGTAACATGCTTCAGTAAACTGAGAACATGATGTTCTGAAGGCTATGTACCGTGGCGACAAAACATTGTAGTTACGAGCAATAATCATCCTCTGTAGGATGTGAACAAAACAATAAAACATCGTACAATTTATTTAAATAACTAAGAAAATGGTTAAGAGTAATCATAATAGGGCTGCCGTAACCATTGTGCATCTTTCGTTGTCACTGCTGTATGTATTTTACTTCACCGGATCTGAATTTGTTTTACAGTATTTCATTCATGGTTGACTCTTTTTTCCTCTTTTCTTATCAGGTGGCACAGTCAAAGCTCGCTTTCTTAGCATCTGCTGAAGCGCCTCCTGTTTTAAGCGTTTTGTCAAAGTCCAGCAACGAAGAAAGTGGGCTTTTAATTATTGGACCAGAAGGAGGTAATCTAAATCTTGAGTGGTTCATATCTAAGTGTTTGCACGAAAGTAACATTTGGTCCGTATAAGCATGGTATTTGTCACATAAATGCTTATAACCCTGGTTATTTCAAATAAGCCGCTTGCACTTATTGTACCGAATGGTTTTATACTATGCAAAATAGCGACATAGTGAACAACAGTAAAATCTTAGAAATTTTCCAGTAGTTCACCCATTTATGTTACCATGGGTCCAGAACACACACTGGAATTACATTCAGTTTCTTCAACCATGCTAAACTACTTAGTGTCAGAGAATTAAAAATGCTATTATTATTTTAGTGGATCCACCAAGCTTGATATTTTCATCCACATTTCATCAGACTTCACAGAAGAGGAGGTAAACGTTCTGAAGGCGGCTGGTGCGGTCCCCGTCGGCCTTGGGCCATGCAGGCTACGAGTTGAGACAGCCACCATTTCGCTCCTATCTGCTCTCATGCTGTGGTCCGATGCTCATCACCAGGTAACGCAGCAACGCAGGTAGTCCATGTACAGTTGGCACTCATGTGCTGCTTGTTTTGCTCCGGTGGCGTCCATTCCATGACTGTTGAGGTGACATTCTTGGAAATATTAGCTTAGGCGATTATTTCCGTTTAGTTTAGTGCTATTTAAAATCCAGTTGGACCTGTCAAAGAACATGTACGTAGTCGACAATCAGTCAACTGAATCTGGGATAGCATATAGTATGCACGTACATGTTTTGTTTGGTTGTATTATATCGCCGCATCTGTTTTGTCGAGTGTGGGTTCGAGGGGATTGGAAACTTTGTCACGTTCTGCTGAGGTGATAAAAAAACTCTAGTCATGCACGGGTCTGGTGGCTCGTGCTGTCCAGCTAAATAGCATGTGCTATATGCATATGTTTCAGTTGTGGAGAGTGGAGAACTGGAGACTCCAGGCTGTTCTTCGACTTGTGAAATTCTATGCTTGGGAAGGCTAGCTTACTGACTAGTTGTAGAATTGTTGGTTAGTTTAGGATTTCCTCATCTGGCCATGTGCACAGACATACTCAGCAAAATCTTACGTAATGTTGTTTTACTCGAGTGGTAAATTGGTTATAGTAGAAGGTATGTGAAAATCATTTGTAGCTTCCGAGGTTCAGTGATCCAGTTTTTTTTTTATTCGAAAATAATAGTTTTAGGTCTCCAAAATGAAAATAATCATACATGTACATATACTCCATTCGTTGTATGATCAAATTTGCATCGGAATATTTTTTCCTATGTGGCCTGTACAAGGAAGACAAATGTTGGAAGGAAAATGAGTTATTATTTGACTTTTTTGAGACGCGATTTTATGATTTTTGTGTAGAACTTATTATGTGGCAAAACTCTACAGACATGTACTCCCTCCGTTCCATAATATAAGATGTTTTAGGCGTTTTCCACATTCATATTTATACCACATGTATCTAGACATGTTTTAGTGTATGTGTTCATCCACTTTCCATTCTTTTAGTCCGAATTTAGACAACATGTGAAACATCTAAAACATCTTATATTGTGGAACGGAGGGAGTAGATAAGTTGTGTATGTATACACACATATATATTTTAGATTTTTTAAACTTTAAAATAACAGTTTTGATTTATTCTCCAAATACCGATATCACGGGAGCTCGGAGCAAAAACACCTCACTTGAATGGTGATACTGCATACATTCCGTGCCCCACTTGTCCCCGGCAATGTTTGGTTGTTTTTTTTGGTTTTCGACGGTACATTGTTGTATGATACTCCCTCCGGTCCATAATAAATGTCGTGAGCTAATGAAAAATTTGTACTAGGCTAGGTGATTCTCCACGACACATAAAAGGGATTGTAGGGAGTAGTATTCAAAATCTAAAAGTCAAAAACACCTATTTAGTTTTATATAATAAGTCAAAAAAGTTAAAACTCAGCCGTGGTCACCTCACCTAGCCAGTTTACTAATGTACGCGTGTTCCCGTCGCAGAGTAGGCGTGGTGTTGGCAGCCACCGTACGGCTCACTCCACGGCTGGAACACACATTCCGGTGCTACCGCCGCCGCAGTTAGCCGTGCAGCGCGCGCCACGTCGCCGGCTGCTGCGTGCTCTGGCGGCGCCTACGCGTCGGCAGGCGTTGAAACCTCCGATTGGCGATTAGCTGCTGTCATCGCACGCCCATACGCACGCGATTCCCTACCGGCTACCGCGCCGCCGCCGCCACCGCCGCAAGGACGTACGCCAGGTGGGGGAACGGTTGCACAGGCGCCGCCGCAACGCAACGACGTGACCCGAGGCTCGGCCGTCGTCCGAACTCAGAAGAGCGTAGGTGGTCTCGTCGTGAATGATCGATCGATCCTGCTCGCTAGCGCAGAGTCGCCTCGCTCGTCGTGTCCAATGGAAGAAGCAGGATAGGTAGGGTGGCCGGCGCGTCTAGAACACGGTCCAGCCTGGCACGACGGAGCATTCAATTTGTCAGGATATGCGCGTGTGAATCTCACTCAAGCCGGACCACAGACGGGATCGATCGATCTGGATTTTGGACCGATCGAACGCGCGCGACACGGGTACTACGTAGTGTAGCCTAGCTTGTACAGTGGAGTACGTCTGTACGGTTGTGCACCGCATGAGATCGCGTAGCCTGTGATAAATATATATATGTCGTCTAATCTCCTGCAATCGATCCGTTCAACCGGTCACAAGGCAAAATCCATCCGTATCATCGAGTTTATCAAGATCGTGTATGTCGTGCGGACAAAACATCTACACGTAAGCGACATGTACTATATCGTGTCCAACAAAATCAAGTACGGACCACGGTGACGAAATCAAACGCCGTGGGGGCCGGCTTGCGATGCAATTAACAGACGCTAGGCTAGCCGCTGAACAGGCCAATGCTCCTACGGCGTTTTGGTTTCCCCATCTTCAAGAAAAATGCCAAGGTTTCTTCTGCACGCACCGCGTCAAGAAGCCGGAGATCTCTGGCGTTTCTCTTACGTGGACAAGGTGCTATATATGTGCTAGGTTTACCGATGATGTAGTATATGCAACTGGTGCGGCGACGTCGCTTCCGGTAGAATATATAACGTCCTAGCCAGAAGCCACCCACAACAAAACCCAGCCTTCTCATTTGAAAGAAACAAAATAAATTGACTAGCCTTTTCTCTAGTTGAGGATATTAAATTTATCGCGCGATGTTACATTACACACATGTGATTCTACATATGTTTGTCCGTTAAAACTTCATCGAAACCAGGTTTGAAAGTTTCAGATAACTCCATAGAAAATATTGTATGTTACAAAGAGTGTTGTTCAGTAAGCATGTCAAATTTGAAATCCAAAAATCCTATATATTTGAGGGGTAAACAAAATATATATGAATAGTGATGTTGTTTTTCTTGTCACTATTCATTGCTAAATTTGGTCTTTTCCTACTTTTTTTAAATTGATTTTGAATGTCATATTATAACTTTGTGAATATAGTGTTTACTTGAATATCACTGGTTTTCCACCCGATATTTTCACACAAAAACACAACATTTTCTCTAGTTGGTGTGAGGATAGTAAGATTTTCAAGCATTTAAGTGAACGATATCGACAATGGATAATGGATGCATATGTAGGTTTTGTCTGTGCGACTTATTATTACTCGATGTGTGATGCACTTACGAAATACAAAAAGGTTCACCTATTTATTGGTTGCATGTCACACATTTTTAGGATGAACATCCAACCATTTTAAATCTTCAATTATGTTACTTCATAGACGAAATACAAACTCTGAAGGGCACTATTATCTTACTCACATTGCTCACCTTCAAAGTGTGTAAATTTAGTTTTCATACAATACATGTTAAGTATGTGATTTGGTGTAAGGATATTTCCTAAAACTAATATAAAACTTCACACGACATGATTTGGATTTTGGTGTAAGGATATTTTCATTGAAAACCATATGTGAAACCTAAAATTGTCACATATTTTAAGATTAACAAAGTGTCAGATTGCCCGCCCTTCATCCTCCTCCCATCATCTTCTTGTTCCTCCTCCTCCCGCTCGCCGTACCCATATCTAACGGCGTGAAAGAGTCGTCCCTTAGACCATCATGCACCTCATCACGCAACATTGGGGTAATCTTGATTAATTGAGATAAGGGAGATAACCGATAAATCTCAATCATTTTCCTCATTCATGTGATTATAACCAACATACCGAATATCCTCTTCTGCTATAAATGAGGATACTCCATCTCTTTGAATTTATTTTGTATATTAAGTTTTAGTTAAGAAAAAATCTTCGACGGTTCGACCAAATAACTTTTGTGATATAAAATCATAATCATAAGTGAATATTTTCAAATCCGAATTTTTAAAGGCATAAATTTCATACCAACGCCACACGGCCCGAATCAGGATTTACTACTATACCTCTCCAAAGAATCCAAGATGCATGCACACACACAAGCCAAAAACAAAACGAAAGAGAAAAGGAACCGGACAAAGGGGGCTACGCCTACGCTAGCGACCAGGCTGCCGGCGCCACGTGCCTTCCGACGTGGCGCGGCGGCCGTTCGCGCTCTCCGCTCGAAAATCCTGAAACGCCGCCGATTCGCAGAGAGAAAAAGGAAAGAAGAACCCGAACCGAGACCAAATCGAAGCACAAAACCAGGCGCCCCGCACCGCACGTGCCCTTCCCTTCCCCCTCTTCTCCTCCAGTCCTCCGCTTCCCATCGCATCGCCTCATAATCAATCCCAAGGTGAATCCGATCTCCTATATAATCGCATCGCTCTCTGTTCGTCGCGTTCCGCTTCGATTCCGGCGAGCAGCAACAGAAATAAAGAGATTGCCTTTTTTTTTTCTCGAGTTTTTCTTTCCTTCTTTCCTTCCGTTGGAGGGAGGGATTAGAGGCGGGCACCCGGCCTCTCTCTCATACATGGGCGCGTTCCTCGTGTCGTCGTCGTCGTCGGCCCTTTCCTTTTCTCCTCGCTCTGCTCCAGATTGGATCTGCTCCTCCTCCTCTCTCGCCATGTATCCGAGGTCCGGTAGGTTTCCGTCCAGACGGAGGCACTTTCCGTAAGACGACCAATCCGTTGTTATTATAAGAGGAAGGAAGGAAGAGGCTCTCTTTGGCTCTCGAGGCGATTTGCGTCCTGTCCGTGGAAGCCACACGCGCGCCCTTGCTTGATTCTCATCTCCGGCCACCGCGCGCGTCCCGACGAGTCTGACGGCGACGACGATGAAGTACGTGTCCGGGCCCTACTTCGAGCCGGACTTCGACCCGGTGCTCGACCGCTTCGGCACCCCAGGGTACGTGCGCATTGCCTAATGCCCTACTCTGTTGTTCTTGCGTGATCCTCTGCGGATCGAGTTTCTTAATTAGCAGCTGCGCGTGACTGCAGGGTTGTCATCGACAATGAGACGCGCGAGGACTGCACGCTCGTCAAGGTTAGTCAATCGATCTCTTCCGATGGTTTGTTTGTTTGATTGGTTCCATGTGCTTATTTCGGTTTGATGTGTTCTAGGTTGACAGCGTGAACCGGGATGGCGTGCTGCTGGAGATGGTGCAGCTCCTCACCGATCTCGACCTCGTCATATCCAAGTCCTACATCTCCTCCGACGGCGGCTGGCTCATGGACGGCAAGCGCTATTTCCTTGTTTGATTTCCTTTTCTTCTTCTTCCTCCAAGAATAGGTTTATTTGGCTTTTCTAGATTATTAGATCATTAATAATTGGTTCCAATTTTTGTACTACTAAATAAATTACTTAGTCAAGAAAAATATTCATTGTCAATGACGCAGAATTTTTTAGTAATTTTGTTCTCACGGTTGTGGTTCGGCATGCAGTGTTCCACGTGACGGACCAGATCGGGCGCAAGCTGACGGACCCGTCGCTCCCGGAGTTCATCCAGCAGGCGCTCGTGCCGTCCCACCGCCCGGGCAACGGCCCGTCGCCGCGGTTCACCACGTGCCTCGGCAACGTGGTCGGTCCCGGCGGCCCCGACGTGTCGGACTGCGCCTCCCTCGAGTTCACGGTGCACGACCGCCCGGGCCTCCTCTCGTCCATCACCCAGGTGCTCGTCGACCAGGGCTGCCACGTCGCGTCCGGCCAGGCCTGGACGCACAGCGGCCGCGCCGCCGGGCTGCTCTACGTGACCACGACCGACGACGCGGCGGCGCTGCACCCGAGCCGCTGGGCGCGCATCGAGCGGCTCGTGAACGCCGTGGTGGACGCGCGCGAGAGCGTGTCGGGCGAGCGGCGCTGGGTGTGCATGTCGGCGCCCGTGCAGGGCCGCGTCCACACGGAGCGGCGGCTGCACCAGCTCATGCACGACGACCGGGACTACGAGCGCGGGCCGGCGCCGACGCCCGTCGACGAGGACCACTTCAGCATGGGCGACCGGGCGGCCACGACGGCCCTGTCGGCGCTGCGCGCCCGCCTCGTGGAGACGCGCGTCACCATCGACAACTGGGAGGAGAGGGGCTACGCCATCGTCAAGATGACTAGCAGGGACCGGCCCAAGCTGCTCTTCGACACCGTTTGCGCGCTCACCGACATGCAGTACGTCGTCTTCCACGCCACCGTCGGATCCCAGGGCCCCCTCGCCATTCAGGTACGCACGATCGACAGAATGCCATTGCCAGTCCTTCTCTGTCTGTCTGTGACTGACATTGTTGTGTTCGTGGACGCAGGAGTACTACATCCGGCACAAGGACGGCCGCACCGTGGACAGCAGCTCCGAGCGGCAGAAGGTGTCCCGGTGCCTCGTCGCAGCCGTCGAAAGAAGAGCGTCTCATGTCAGGCTCTAGCCATTTCTCTCCGTTCAATCAATGCATGTGTGTTTTGTTGTATAAGCGATGCTGAGAGTCTGAGACGTCGTGTGACAATGTCCTGCAGGGAGCTAAGGTGGAGGTACGCGCCGCCGACCGGTCAGGGCTGCTGTCGGACTTCACCAGGGTACTCCGGGAGCACGGCATGGCGCTGCTGAGAGCCGAGCTCAAGAGGCAGAAGGACGAGGCCATCGGGACCTTCTTCCTCGTCACGGACTCGGGCGGCCAGGTGCGCCCCGAGGCGCTGCGCGCGGTGCGGACGAGGGTCAGCGAGATGGGCATCTCGCTCGACGTCATGAAGGATGCGCCTGGCTGGCCGCCGGTGAGGAAGACGAGCGTGCCGGCACTGGCCCCTGCAGCAGGGCAGGATCAGGAAAGGGCGAGGTCGTCCCTGGGGAGCCTCCTGTGGTCGCATCTTGGGAAGCTCTCGAATAACTTTGGCTACATCAGGTCTTAGGAAACTGTTAGCCAGGCCAATTGATTCACCAGTTGCATTGAAATGCAGTGCCTTCTTGGTTATAAGGTGGTGTCAGAAAGCAATTTTGTATATATAAGTACAGTATGTTTGTCATTGCAAATACAATTCTCGTGACCATCATTTTGCTCGCTCTTCTTTTTATACTTATTATGTGCAATCCTTTAAACAATCAACCAATAAATGCAACTTTAATTACCGTGACTGCTAACATAACGAACGCTTATGTACACAAGATTAACGATAAAATTACAACCCGCACGACACCCTCACTATATGATCATTGCATCAAACAGGGCAGCTTAAAGCACAAAACAAAGCCGCTCCCTTTTCATTGTACAACTTCCATTCCATTGTACAACTTCCATTCTATTGACAAACAAACAATTTCAACCAGTGTTCAGGTTGAAGTTGGCCTGGAGTTTGGATCATTTTGTGTCATCATCCTCCTCCAGATCACTGAATGACACATCTTCCTCATCGCCTATGAGAATGGTGGTGTGCCCAGCAAGATCCGCCTCCTCATCAAACCAGTCATCTACATCGTCATCAAATGTTTCTTGCAAATCGTTGGAGGCCTTGGCATCGGCCTCGGTCAGCTGCTCCTTTATGACCGATTTGTCCACTACCGCAACTTCAGTTACCTGGATAGCATGCTTTTCAACCTCTAAATCTGTTATGGGGATGACAGAAGCTGCATGATGTCGCATGGATGGGAATGCCTCCGTGATGTCTTTAGAAGTGTCGTCTTCTGAATGGGTTCCAAAATCATCTTTATGACGACGTAACTGCTCTGTTTCATGCTTTGACTGGTGTTGCATAAGCATTGCTCTAGCTTCCACAATCTGCAAGAACAAGAACCGGGCTTAGCTTACCTGCTGGAAGATGTGTTGTTTTAGATCATTTCCAAAACATATTATAAAATGGCAGCACAAACGATAACAACAGGCCATTTTTAATTATATGCGACTACACCAACTAGGACATCTAATCTGTATCCCTCCTTTTGGTGCACTTCGATGATGAGGTTAGCTGAGGCAAATATAGTACAAAATCACATTTACTACATATTTTTACCGTTTTATTATTATACATGATTTATGCTGTTGATTTAGTTATTCTGTAACTGTACGACCTGATATAACACTTCACACTGTACCTAACTAATGTTATTTTACTTTAGAATCTGTTGACACCAGAATACATGGGATGCATTGAGAGGATACAGTTATATTCGCAACAACCTTAAGATTAAGGTCACATCCAGCTAGTTGGTGTAGTACATATGACTACACCCACTATCAACCAAATGAGAAAGACGATTTCAACTACTTAGATTATTGATATGTTATGTTTTCGCAACAACCCTAAGATTAAGATCACAGCCAACTAAATGGCATTATTGCATCTTAGCTGGCAAAGGTTGTGGAAGGAGAAGACAAAAGCAATTATCAAGGAGATAAAGAGTGGCTACTTCGGATTTCAGATTCTTCCTGCAGATATTGCCAGTGCTTCATTGGTGCTTTTTACAATTACCAAAGAATCTCACAGATAGAATTATCAAGCAACTATAATAAAATGGACATATTACATATCGACTGAGACACTTGCTATATGCAGCAGGATCCATAGAAACCCACTGTGCTCAAGTATTACCCTAACAGAAGCTCTGATTATTGGACAGGTATAAGCATCCTCATTTAGTTCAAGATAATATAGCCTACTGTTTGACATTTACTCCCTCCGTTCCACAATATAAGATGTTTTAGATGCTTCACATGTTGTCTAGATTCGGACTAAAAGAATGGAAAGTGGGTGAACACATACACTAAAACATGTCTAGATACATGTGGTACAAATACGAATGTGGAAAAGGCCTAAAACATCTTATATTATGGAACGGAGGGAGTAGCAAGAATCCACACGACAACCATAATTGTTAAGGACCAAGGAACACTTCAATTTCTCAACACTAAGAAAATGCAGAAATAATACAGACTAGATATTATCACACCAAGGGATATAATAAATTTATAGATCTGGATGTAGCCTATAATGTAGAAATTAGAACCCTAGCTCCGTAGTTGTAAAATGTCCATTTTTTTATTATATCAATTGGGAAAGTAAAAAACAAACGTTTGACCGGTTGCCATGTTTGCCAAAAATTCGAGCCGAATGGTGTTACAAGCCACAATTTTGTGGCGACCTGGTTGCTGGCCATAGTGTGACAAGAGTTGGCGAGAAATTTTGTCTATGATTAGGGGGTGCAGTGGTATGCAACAAGGTTGGGATAAAATGAACACTGGACTAAAAAGTAATGCCTCACTAACTCATGTGTGGCAAATAACCAACAGCCCATTAATTAACCCACTACCCTAATAGCATACATAAAACCAGGAGCCTAGGACTCTCCAGACATATGGTACACGTCATAAAGTTGGGGCCTGGGTAGCTGACCAGAATGGTGTATGGACGATATCCTAAAGGTAACTTCAGAGAAAATAGTATCGCCGATCTTAACAATAAAGTGTCTAGCCTGACCCAAATGTTATGGCACCGCTGATTACGGAATAATACCTCCCGTTTTAAAATGCCTGGCATGCAAATACATACTGTGTGAGCAAAAGAAGAAGTCACAAGACCACTTAATCATTTTAGGGATCCAGTCAACATCGAGTAACTGTTTGCTACAACCATTGTTTGAGCTAATGATAAATATCAATGCCAAATAAAATTCACTACTTTATTTTTCCACTGTCTGGATTCTGAAACAGTTGAGATTCCAAATAGAGACCATAGAGTTTTATGTATTAAAAATGCCGAGCAATTTACCTGTGGTGTGGACAGAAGTTCAGCATCATCCTTGTTCAGTCTAGGATGTAAAAGAACAAAATAAATTTTCCAAAAGCATTCTTCAGTCATATGGATTGGGCATAGTTCAATCTGCAAAGCAGATAATGTGGGAGTGAGGTGCTCGATAGCCAAGGCATGCTCCTGCTGAGTATCAGACATCTCAAAACCTGCAGGTTAAAAAGATTATGATAAGGTTAAGCAAACACATTCCCATGTACAAACCGATAATAATAGTGTGGTGCAATTTGATACACTAGTTGCATCGGAATAACATATAAATAGGAAAGTTTCAAATAGCGCACTATAGGGTTTTCCATCACTATGCCACTAAGTGCATTAGCACGCTACAATGCACTAAAGCCCCTTAAATAGCGCGCTATAGCACCGAATTAGCGGAGCTATACCTTTTTTCGCGGGCTTCCGCTAAATGTCATAGCCCGCTATTTAAAACTTTGATAAATAGTTTCACATCAAAGATCAAACACATCCAAGTAACACATGCCTTTCCATCAGCACCACGTTACTATTACAGTAGCAGTCAAAATTGCGGGAGAGATTACGGATAATTAAATAGTAGGAAAAACCTAAAATAAGTTGTGTCATGATAGCACAAGATTTTCTTACATGGATGCGTGAATTTTGACCATCAGCCATAAGCTCATGATATTGCCAGTTTGCCACACCACCTTAGAAATGAGCATAATAACTTCAAAGGAGATGCCATGATTATAAAAACTAATAAATAATCAAATTTTGCTGGGAAGGCATGCATCATTCTTGAACCCCGGGATCGTGGTCATTTGACAAGAATTCAAAACGTTCAAAGGCATTCAATAAAAAAAGATCCCTAATTAGTATGAGATTTTCCCCAAAATCTGTTAAATTGTCTAAAATCATAAGGTATTATCCCCTGCGTTACACATCTTCCAGGTTCCAGCAATGTATTCATATTATTGTGTTGACGCACATCACAATAGGCATGGATGAATAATTCGTGACATGGTTATGTTTTCAAAAGAAACTGCATATGTCCTCAGTAATCACAATACCAATTACATATATACCAGTGATGAACTTGAGAATTTCAGCAAGAGCTAATCAACCATTAAGACGTGAAATCAGAAAACGAAAGGAAAATAAATAAAATATATAGCACAATGCACCTAAACTCAAGCCTCCATGGTCATACCAATACATAAATATATCTACTCCAGGCAAAAAATGTATTGTGCCTAATTCAGAAGCAATAGCTAGGTGTGAGAGGTGAAGAACTTACATGAGAACGGGCCATCTGACTCCTCTTCGTCAGGGAGCAGCGGGAAGTCAAGCCAGGTCTCCGGGTGCCTGGCAATGTTTGCGGCGAATGTGAGCACCTCGTCGGTGATACCAATCACATCCCACTCCTCCTCCACCTCCTCCTCTTGCCTCACCCTCGAATCATCCAGGCCGGGGCCGTCTTCACGCCATACCTCGCCGTCATCCACCTGATGTCTGACCCTAGGCTCCCACTCATGTCTCGCCTCGTCGTCTCCCACCCCGAGCCGTACCCTCTCCTCCCACTCATGCCTAACCTCGTCGGCGTGCCTCACCCCATCCTCACCCTCCTCACTATTTAACCTCACATCATCCGTCCTGTCGTCGTTGGCCGCTTCCAGCAATTCCTCATCTTCCCCGTCTTCGGGAGCGAAGAAATTGGAAGCGATGGTAGAGAACCCGGACACGGCCTTGTGCCTCGAGATCCGCGAGATCCCGGTCCTCAACCTCCCACTGATCTCGGAGAGGTCGCTCCGGATCCCGGCAATCTCAGGCGGCGTCTCCGCGGCGGCGGATTGGCTCTCCGCTGAGGAAGGCGATGGCGAGGGGGAGGCCTCCCCGGGCGGGGGAGCGAGGAAGTTGGCGACGCCCCAGAGTTGGCGGGTCAGGGTCTTGGATAGCTCGGTGAGGTCCTCCTTGACGCCCTCCGCCGCCGCCGAATGAGGCTCGTGGGGCGGCGGCGAGATTCGCGGGGAAGGGGAGGAGGCGGAAGCAGCGGCGGCGGTGGCGGTGGAGGAGTCGGGGTCATCGTCGGCGCCTGAATCCTCGGGGATGTTGAGGGAGGTGGCTATGGAGCGGGCGAGCCATGACATCGCCGGCGATCGCCAGCGGCGAGGGTGGGGAGAGAAGAGGGGGGACGATGGGCGGGTGGGTTGGGTCGGGTCGGTTCGATCGGAAGCCCCCTTTTCCGGGTTCGTGTTTGAAATGGACGGGTTCGGAGAAGGGACAGATGTCTGTCTGGCTTGCTGAGTTGCCACTGGACCCGGCAGTTGCTGATTGGATCCGCAGCGTTCAATTGAGAATCTAGAGCAATTGTCAACTATTTTTAAATTCGAATTCGATATTTATTTATACTAGCAAAAATGCCCGTGCGTTGCTACGGTTAAATAAATTTAGAGGTAAATATACGTATAACAAATTAGTCTCTTAAATTGCACAAAATAAATAAAAAGTCAAGAAGGTCAACACCAACAGTAGACCGAGGTCTCCTCTTTTTCACCCAAATCTTGTAAAAGGTTGTTTTCTCGAGCCGGTCAAAATGTATGCCTGGTTGTAGCTCTGTGAATAAATTTAGCAAACTGGACCAAGCCCTTCAAACTGTCCTAAATAAAATAATGCTACACACATCGTTTTATGGAAAACCTGGGAAGAATGACACCGTCAAGTTACAAACTTTCTTGTCCGTGTTGCTGGAATAAATTGGTACACATCACGAGCGAGGCCAAGATGAAAGTTGTTATCGTAGTTCACCAGATTTAACTTATCGACCTTGTCGAATTCTTCACTCATCGACTTTGCCTCATGGAAAAGATGATAATAATTAGATCTAATAATTAAATAATTATTTATCGAACGTGAATCCAATCTTCCATTATACAAAAATGTCGCCTCACATCACTTCTGACAATTCACTTGTTTAGACTTGACATTAGATATTTATCCGTAACTATGCAATAATTTAGAATAAAATTACATGAGGCCGATGTCAATGACGTATCAAACAATATATGGAATTTAGTGAAAAGCAAAGAACATGTGTTCCTACGGAATAATAAACAAAAATTGGTGATACAACTTGTATTATGTTATAAATATTTTCAGTGAATTTGCCAGTTAGTTTATTGTTGAGTTACTTGGTGCAAATAAATATTTTTTATGTATTCTCCAGAAAACAACGTTGCATTATATAATGAAACGCGCTTGTGAGTCACACATTTTTAACCAACAAGCAACAACCAATATAGCTAGACTCACCCAAGTTCTTCCCAGATGGCTCGTCGATTTTTTCTTTGCGGCAGCATAGAATTGAATAATGCTCGTGAGTAGAGTAGAGAAAACATCAGGGAACAAACCATACTTGCTTTCCGTGACAGCAATGACGGAAGCACTCATGCTCAGTTTCTTCACCTCCATCTTCTTGGCCGCACTGGTGCACGTCCGGAACACAGGCGGTCGGCGGACTAACCATCGCGTTGTGCATTGACCAAACCTGGAAATCTTCCAGTGAAAGGAGGAATTGATTCCCTCGTCATAGATGGACGTGATCAGGTGATGGAGAAGCTCATAAGGAGGTGGGTCGAGGATCAATGCTGAGGCGATGCAGCAGGCCAACAGTGGCTCTAGTCGGGCGGCCCGGTCCATCTCGGACAGGGGGAATCGGGTGGCGTGACCGCCGAGATCGATCTTTGACGGCCGGAATTGAGCGGAACTTCGACTCCGTCCGCAGGAGATTGCCGGTCAGCGTCGGGACACGGACGGGTTGGCAGCAGCGCACGATGGGGAAACATGATGAACCCTATTGTTTTTTATCGCTCGAGGAACACGAGGGTTGAGGTGACGCTTCGGCCTGCGAGGTGAGCGATATAGGGATATCTCGGACCGCACGGACGGGACTGGGGAAAAATTCGAACCGTTTTTTATTTACCGATGGCAGTGGTGGGTAAATTTCTTACAACTTTAGGGACAATTTAAATATTGGACGAAAATTTTGGGAGAAGCAACTCTTCCTTTATTATTAGGTAAAGATTTGAGAAACCGATTTTTAGGTTGGGGTTGCGAGAAATTGTGAGGCATGTGCCAGACTGCTTGGCCCGGGCACTCGGGGATAGGAAGGGAGAATTAACGTCGGAAATTTCAGTTGCACTGTGGGCAATATTTCGACAATCAGCGCATCAATGTAGACAAACATCGCTTCGAAAGTCCAAATAGAGCTCTGGCTCCATGGAGCTTGATATTTTAAAAATTCCAAAATCTCAATTTCAAGGTTTCCAAAACCCACTTTATTTAGGCTGGACAGGTTCTTCTTCAATAACGCTGCTAACACGATGTTTCCCTCTTCCTCCCTCGCCTCATTCTCCCGCGATACTTCTGACCATGTCCCGCTCGTTGCTTCTATCTCCTCCTCCATCCCGCGCTCACCAATTTTTCGCTATAACCGTTCCTGGGGGCTCCACCCTTCCTTCCGCCAATCCATCTGGCGCGCCTGGACGTCCACCTTCCGCTCTGACGCTACGGCTCGTATCGTTGCTCGTCTTCGCCGTTGCCGCGCCAGCTGCAAAAGCTGGACCAAACGCCCCCCCCCCCTTCCTTCAACGCGAGACTGACGCCAGGATCGTTATCAACCTCCTGGACGTCATTGAGGAAAGTCGTCCCCTCTCCCCCACTGAAAACCATCTCCGAACCCTAACGACCGAGGCCCTCCACCTGTCTATTAAGGAGCGTTGGGTCTACTGGAAAACTAGGGCCAAAATCCGCTTCACTCTCGATGGCGATGAAAATACTAGCTACTTCCATGCGCTTGCCTCTTGCAGAAAACGCCGTAACGCGATCCCTGTTCTTGACCATAATGGGGAGACTCTCTGCGATCACTCTGATAAAGCCAGGGTCCTTCAGGGTTTTTTCAAGACCCTCCTGGGCACCACCTCCACCTGCCACTGGAACTTTAACCTTCGAGATTTGTACCCCACCGTTAACGCCCTCCCCTCGACCCTCACCGATGCCTTCTCTTCTAGTGAGATTGTCGACGCCCTTTCTCGTATGAACAAAGACTCCAGCCCTGGCCCGACGGTTTTGGCCGTTGTTTCTTCTCCACCTTCTGGGGAGCCGTGTCGGCAGATGTCGTGGACGCCTTCGCTGACTTCCATAGCGGTTCGATGGTTAACCCGCATCAACCGTGCGTACTTAGTCCTCTTGACTAAGCATGAAGCTGCTCGTTGCCCGTCGGACTTCCGCCCCATCTCCCTCCAGAATTGTCTTGCTAAGATGATCACTAAATGTCTCACTTCTCGCCTGCAAAACTCTATCCATGCCTTGGTTGACCCTGATCAAACGGGGTTCCTTTCCGGGCGGCGCATCTGCGAAAACATTGTTTATGCCGCTGACCTTGTCCGTTGCTGCCACCTCCGGAAGGCCCCGACGATGGTTTTCAAAATTGACTTCCGCAAAGCATTTGACTCCGTCAATTGGATCAGCCTGGTCGCCATTCTTAGGGCTAGGGGTTTCAACGATCTGTGGTGTCAGTGGATGCACAACATCCTTGCTTCTGGTCACACGTCCATCATCCTGAACGGTGTACCGGGCCCCTGGATCCGTTGCCGTAATGGTCTTCGGCAGGGGGACGCCCTCTCCCCCTATCTTTTTATCATCGTCGCCGACGTTCTCCAACGCCTTATTCGCTCAGCCTTTGCTTCGGATGGTCTCCGGCATCCGCTGGACGACACTCGCCCCTGCCCCGTCCTCCAGTATGCCGACGATACTCTTATTATTTGCAGGGCGGATCTGCAGTCCGCCCACCTGCTCAAAAAAATTCTCGACGATCTTGCTTCGGCCACTGGCCTTGCCATTAACTTTCACAAGTCCTGCTTCATCCACATGCATCTAGCTCCCGACGTTTCTCAGGCTATCGCTAACGTTCTTGGATCTCCCATCTCTGGCTTTCCCCAACCATACCTCGGCCTTCTCCTTTCTCCCACTAAGCTTCCCGCGTCCGCTTACACCTCTCTCATCTCTTCTTTCGACCGTAGGTTGTCCGGGTGGAGCGCGATGCTCCTCTCGTCTGGAGGGCGTTTGGTTCTGTGTAATGCTGTTTTGAACAATCTTGCAACTGATTTTATGTGCTCTTTTCTTTTACCCCGTGGTGTGCTTGAGGCGATCGATAAGACTCCTTTTTCTGGACAGGCAAAGACTCTTGCTCTGGGGCTCGTTGTCTAATGGCTTGGGAGAAAGTGTGTTTGTCTAAGCAGGTTGGCAGGTTTGGGATGCGGGATCTTCAAAGACAAAACTTGGTCCTCCTTATGAATTTCGTGCACAAACTACATCAAAGGGAGCAGCTGCCGTGGAAGGACTGGTTCCAGAGGTCGTACAACCGCGACTTGGGAGACGTTTCTGCCTCACCCTCCTACCTAGAAAAAATTCTCCACCACTGCCTTGACACCTACCGTAGTATCACGACTTGCGACGTCCGCGACGGGAGACATACCTCTTTTTGGCTTGACCGTTGGGTCGACGGCGTGCAACTCTCCACCAAATTTCCAGCCATTTTTTCACACTGCCTTCGCCCCAACCTCTCTGTTGCGGCTGCTTGTTCGGGCGGTCTCTCCTTCCGCCCTCGCCTCTCTGCTGTGGCCGAGACAGAGCTCCCCGCCGTGCTCGCTGTCATTGCGGGCACGTCCCTTGTCGACGCCGAAGATTGCCGCTCCATGGCTTGGGGAGTGCGCGCTCAGTTCTCCTCTAGAACTGCCTACGCCGCCACTGCCCCGGTGGGTACCCAGGATGGCTCGGCCATCACCAGCTGGGGCATGAGGGCCCCTACGAAGATTAGGATTTTCTGCCTCCTCGCCGATTGTGACCGACTCAGCACGCGTAGCAACCTGCATTTAAAGAATTGCGCCCCCTCACCTCTCTGTGCTTCTTGTGGCGAGATTGAGACCACTAGACATGTCGTGGATATGGGACACGGGTACCCGCAAGGAGGATTAACGTGGCCCATCAGGGGTGGCCCAGCAGGCCGACTCCACAGTCAGATTAGGACAAGGACTCACCTTGCCAACTTGTAATAGAAGAATAGTTTGTATCCAATTAGAACTCGACATGTAAGTCGGCCTCCTCCACCTTTACAAGGAGGGGTAAAGCGCACCAAGAAAGGAGGACCAAAACAGATGGGACAGAGCCCGATAGATTAGACAAGTCCAACAGAGGAGTCGTCCCACAATACGGCGACTTCCACCATGAGGAATACAACCTAGCCACAAACAGCACGTAGGGATATTACCGGATGATGTTTCCCGGGTCCCGAAGCTGTATAAATCTTGTCTTTCGTGTCGTTCGTCTACTAACCCACATCGACGATGCCCGCGCGTACATAGTCCCTTATCTTCACCGTTGATCTAAACCATCGACATTGGCGCCCACTATGGGGCTAAGTGCGCGTGGATTCATAATTCGATGGGTCCAATCTACATGGAACAACGGCGGCGAGTTCATCACCGCATCGGTCAAGCGATTCGGACGCATCAAGATCTTCATCCACACGGCGGACGCGGGCGCTTGACATCAACATAGTCCCTTGTCAGCTCCAAGAAGCATCAAGGTCGACTCCCGCATCAGCGCCGGCCTCCAGCGTTCCGGCGAACTTCCAAGGACTTCCGCGAACAGCGTTCCGGCCAACTCCGCGTTCGTGTAGAATTTGTGTTGAAGAATTCCTCGACTACAACCACAACCAGAACTCGGAATCAAATCTTGCCAGTTCTGCATCCCTATTTCGAGACGGACATGGAAGGAGCCGGCCAGGATACAAGTCCCAAGAAAGTTATCAAGTGGATTACTACGTGAAGGGGAAAAAATGCGGCCAGCGTGGAGTACTACTTGTACACGGATCGAAGGAAGCTAACCAAATAGAAAAAAAGGTAGAGGAGCCAGATGCACCTAGTACTACTACACGTACGAAGCAATCAAAGCCATCACGTCTCCAATTAAAAAAAGGAGCAACTAGAGCTCAATCGAGTGAGAATTAAGTTAATTCTCACTCAGATGATGTCATCCAGTTACATATGCAACTCATGTACAACTCATGTACAATTCATGTGCAACTGAGAAATCTCAGTTGCAACTATTTGCAACCCATGTGCAAGTGGAAAAAAAATAGATACATAAATAACATACTGCACGAATCATGATACAGATCTAACGGGATTAGAGTTGAGTGATGAAAGAACAAGCTATGCCCGAGATGTCGCCTAAAGGGGGAGGGGGTGAATAGGCGATTAACACCTTTTCTATTTAGGGGCTTGATAATTACGGAATAAAACTATGTATTTAAATTAACAAGCCAACAACCTAAATTACTAGGTTTACCTATGTGCACCAACAACTTATGCTAAGCAATTTAACAACACGAGGATAGCAAGATATAGACTTCAAGCACGAAGGCTATCACAAGGTAAATTGCATAAGTAAAAGCTCGGGTATAGAAATAACCGAGGCATGCGGAGACGAGGATGTATTCCCGAGTTCCTCCTTGTTAAGTGAGTACGTCTCGTTGGAGGGGTGTGAGCTCGCCACAAAAGGCCTACTCAAGATGCCACAAAGGCCTCACCCTATTCTCCGATGAACCGCACCCAAAGGTTTGGTTCACCTTCCACTATCGGAATCCTTCGAGGCGGAATCCGGAGCCTTTACACCACTAAGCTTGGGGCACGCATCCACAACCGAATTTGAGGCTCCCAAGAATCACCACAACACCGTCTAGGGTCCAATGACCCAAGAGTAACAAGCTCCCAACTTTCAATCCCACGAATCACCGTGGGGAGCACAACCCAATGCACCTAATGCAAAAGACAAGAACACACCAAGTGGTCAAATCATTCTCCCCAAAATCCAACCAAAGCAACTAATGCTATGGAGCGATTTAGGAGGAAGAACAAAGGAGAAACACCAAGAACTCCAAAATCTAGATCCCACGAGTTCTCCCCAAAATCATGGATATGAGATAGATATATGATAATACAATTGACTTGGCTTGAGAAATAAAACCATGAAGATCCCTTAATTCTTCAAAAATAGCCAAGTCTCCAATGTCCTCCACAAACACCTATTGATCAAGTTGAAGCTTGTTGGTCCCCAACCAAGTTGGGTCCTAAGAGGTTAGTCTTAATAGGCTTGGGAACCCAAATGGTGCTTTTCTTGCCACCACTTTGAGCTCCCACATACTTGGCAAACACATTGCCAACTCTATCCTTCCTAAGAGAATATACATCATCAATTATGATAGGAGAGGAAGAGGTACCGTTAGTGCATGAAGAAGCAAAATGACCTTTGTCACGGCAAAGGTAGCAACACCGACTCTTCTTCTTCTTAATAGGCTCCTCAACTTGAGGAGCATTGGCTTGAGTCTTCTTAGGAGTTGGCCGTTGTTTAACACGTGGTTGAGCACGAGATTGAACAAGAGTCCTCTTCCCTCGTTGCTTCTCACTAAGAGGCTTCTTCTTCATTGGGCAATCCCTCACATGGTGCCCTTCAACCTTGCACTTGAAGCAAATGATCTTGGCCGGATTCTTGACTTGAATTTGGCCCTTCTTCTTACCCTTGGACTTGTTCTTGATGTTGGAGTTGAATCCAAGTCCACTCTTGTCATTAGGGGATTGTTGCACACTCAACATGTTTTCAAGTGCACGCTTCCCTTCATGACGCTTCTCCAAGTCATTCTTCAAAGAAGTGACTTGGGCCTTGAGGTCTTTTATTTCCTCTACATGGTTAGTGGCAACAAATGCACTGGAGGAAGTAGAAGCTTCATTGTTATGACAACAAAGCAAAGCAAGTAATTCATCACATGATGTATCAATATTTTTAGTGGATGAATTACTAGGACTAGCACATGGCATTTTAGCATTTTTAGTTGAATTTGTGCTATTATCCACATGAGGCTCACAAGATGTTACCTTGGTAGTGATTGCCTCATGAGCTAACTTTAGACTAGCACAGGATGCTAGAAGATCATCATTAGAGCTAGATAGCTTTTTATGATTTTATTCCAACTTCCTATACTTGCTAGTTAGCAACTCTAGTTGAGCCCTTAGCTCAACATTCTCCTTCGACATAGATGCTTCACAAGAAATAGAGTTAGTAGCACAAGCATCATTTACATTAGGGATAGAAGAAGACAACTTGGCAAGCTCATCATTTAATCTAGCATTTTCATTTTCGTGACTTTATATTTAGCATGAGCATGGTCACGTTATTTAATAATTTTAGCAATTATTTCATTATGAGACTCCTCAATATTTTCTAGTTTCTCCTCAAGAGAAGTACGAGTCTCTTGCTCTTCCTCAAGATCATCTTCTAATGATGCCTTCTCCATAGCATCATCTCTTTCGATCTTACCCTTTTCTTCAAGGCTTGCTTCCAAATCCTCAATAGTTTCCCCGCGCTCAATAAGGGTGCTCATAATTTCATGGAGGTTAGCACAAGCATTTTTATTCTTTGTAAGAGCCTTAAGAATCGTTAGAGCTTTACCATGAAGGAGAGCATTAACTTTTTCCACATCATCTTCTTCATAATTATTATCATCATCATTATCATTATCATTATCATCACTAGAAGAAGATTTAGCCATAAGGCAATGAGTGATGGATGAAGAAGAATAATTAATTTTTGAACTACTCAAGTTCAAATCTTGTTCCACAATTAATTGGGTTTCCTCTACATTAATATTCATGCAAGAGTTAGAGGGAACACAAGCATTTTTATCATTGGAACAAGATAAAACAAGCATATCATCATTAGATTTATCTAAGCAATTTTTGGATGATATGCAAGGACTATCAACACTAGCATGTATGACATTTATAGTGCTATATGTGTTTTGGTCCAAAGATGAGGCATTGCAACAAGATAGAGATAAAAGATCATCAAAGAAGAGCTCACTATCAATATTGCAAAACCTATCACTACTCACCATCACATTAGTTTGTGGCTTACCACATTTTGGTGAAGTAGATGAAGACGAGAGCTCGTCACGGCCGGAGGTGGAGGGAGAGCAATCATCCTCAAAAGAGTTGGACACTCCATATTTTTCTTGAAGCTTGGTCCAAAGCTCATGAGCATCCCGGAGAGGCATGATTGACTCGAAAACTACAACACTCACAAATTTGCAAAACTCATTAGAGGCTAGAGCATCTAGATATAAGTTTTTCTCATCCTCTAAAGTCGTACTTTCGTAATCCTTTGGAGGAGAAAAACCTATATCTAAGATACGCTCAATATTGGGGTCCAAGACCCGTAAGTGACTAAGCATATGAGTTTTCCAAACATTAAAATTTGTGCCATTGAATATAAACATGGAATTGTGCACTAAATCCCTAGACGACATCTTTACTCTCTAGGTGGTAAAGCCAAACTAGAGAGACGAGGCTCTGATACCAATTGAAAGAACAAGCTATGCCCGAGATGTTGCCTAGAGGGAGGGGGTGAATAAGCGATTAACAATTTTTCTATTTAGGGGCTTGATAATTGCGGAATAAAACTATGTGTTTAAATTAACAAGCCAACAACCTAAATTACTAGGTTTACCTATGTGCACCAACAACTTATGCTAAGCAATTTAACAACACGAGGATAGCAAGATATAAACTTCAAGCATGAAGGCTATCACAAGGTAAATTGCATAAGTAAAAGCTCAGGTATAGAAATAACCGAGGCACACGGAGACGAGGATGTATTCCCGAGTTCCTCCTTGTTAAGGGAGTATGTCTCGTTGGAGGGGTGTGAGCTCGCCACAAAAGGTCTACTCAAGATGCCACAAAGGCATCACCCTATTCTCCGATGAACCGCACCCAAAGGTTTGGTTCACCTTCCACTATCGGAATCCTTCAAGGCGGAATCCGGAGCCTTTACACCACTAAGCTTGGGGCACGCATCCACAACCGAATTGGAGGCTCCCAAGAATCACCACAACACCGTCTAGGGTCCAATGACCTAAGAGTAACAAGCTCCCAACCTTCAATCCCACGAATCACCGTGGGGAGTACAACCCAATGCAACTAATGCAAAAGGCAAGAACACACCAAGTGGTCAAATCCTTCTCCCCAAAATCCAACCAAAGCAACTAATGCTATGGAGGGATTTAGGAGGAAGAACAAAGGAGAAACACCAAGAACTCCAAAATCTAGATCCCACGAGCCCCCCCCCCCCCCCCCACTTAGAGGAGATTTTGTTTGGTTGAAATGTAGATCTAGATCTCCTCTCTCTTTTCCCTCAAAGATATGCAAGAATCATGGGAGGAATTGGGAGAGGGGCAAGCTTTTCAAGGTCAACAATGGTGGGAGAGAGAGGGGAAAACGTGCTCAACCCTTTGGGGAAGAAGGGGCCTTATATAGGTCCCCAAGAAAAAGAGCCGTTGCAGGAAAACTAGGACCGGATATTCCGGTTCATGTTTTAACCGGAATTTCCGCCCCCCAAGTCGCACACCAGATGAAACCTTCTGGTGGTAATCGGATATTTTGAATCGGATATTTTCAGAAGGACCGGAATATCCGGTTTTCTAAAAACTGACAGAAACAGGAAAACGAAACTGCAATAACTTTTTCATCCGGACTCCGATTTCGATGATCTTGGGCTCGTTGGACTCGCAACGAAAAGCTCTACAAGATCATGCAGAGAAACATCATTGTCCAACATGATATTATAAAAACAAATGGGGAAAGGTTAAACCTCTATTTTGGAAACCGGAAATGCCGAATCTTTTGCAATTGAAGTCCGAATGAAATGAAACCAATTTTGTTGGAAAGAGGACAACAAAAGCAACCTTTGAAAATGGGAAACAAGCAATGGAGATTTTGCAAAGAAATGGAAGAGGTAATATTCCGCACGGATGAACCGGCGAAATCTCCAATACCGAAACCGCAATAGAAGACGCATATGAAAACCGTTTTCGGTGAACTTGGCTTTGTCATGACAAGCACGACAAGCACTAAGACCACACCACGATAAGAGACAAATAAGAACCAATAAAGATGATTGCATGGATGCAAAGGTTTGTGCTCTCTATGACGATACGATCACGATATTCGGTCAAGAGCCCCTCTTGATAGTACGGTTACCTATCTTATAATCCGGTCTCTCACTAAACAACATGAGACCGGTAAAATAGAAACCCTATCAATATCATACCTTTGTCTTGCGCTTAAACCACTTAAGGTCGATGAAGACGATCTTCATCTCCTCAAGATGCACCACCTTCCTCGATTGCGCTTTGGTGAAGATTCACATGATGCTCCCCCATACACCAAGATGGGAGACGCACTGTTCGGCATATCTTCACTTGGCCTTGAGTGATGATCAACCCGAACAAAGCCTTGATCAATACAAACTTCTTCTTCCCTTAGCCTTGACTCCAACAAATGGAGATCAAGCAACTCAAATGGACACACCTATAAATATAGCTTAATACTCAAATGCAAACATTAGTCGATAGAGATTGTCATTAATTACCAAAACCATGCATGGGGGCAACCATGCACTTTCAAGTGACCTCTAACTTAATACTCACTCGAGTGAGAAATAGAAAAACCGTTAAAAAATAGCCAAGAGAAGGAGCGACCGTGTTGCCTAGTCCAAGTCGGAAGAGAAAGAAAAGAAGTTAGTGTCCTGTGTGCGAGATTAAAGGAAAGAAGAAAAGAAGCCGTGTGCGACTAATAACGCCGACTCATGATGATCGAGGTCCTTCGTCCATCGACTCGCAAGAGTTACGAGCGTCATCGTCTACAGAAAATTCACAGCTAAGTTACCTTTATATTTTAGTTTATATTTTTATTTTTCAGTCAAATAAATAAAGCCCGCGTCTTTGGGTTAATTCCGGGAGCTACATATCCGGTTTGTGAGGAAATTGCAGAGATAATCCAGAAGATTACAAAGTAAGTTTCAATAATCTAAGAGGGCTAGTATAAATTCCATTATTGTTTCAGAAAATTCTAGGTGGCACAAGGCATATCAATTCCATTATTAGAAGCTTAATTATAGCCAAATCTCAAAATTGGGTTCTTTAAAAAACCCAGCATGGATTTCTAAAAAGTCGAGCTCTCAAATAGCTCGCACCATATTTATTTAAAGTCGGGCTATCCTTTGCTCGCAACGGATTTCTCAAAGTCGAGCTATTTATTGCTTGCACCGGATTTTTAAAAGTTGAGCTATCTATTGCTTGCACCGGATTTTTCAAAGTCGAGCTATCAATTGCTCGCAACAGATTTTTCAAAGTCGAGCTCTTTATAGCTTGCATCGGATTTATCTAAAAACGAGCCCAGAGAGCTCTGCAATACAAACGAGCCTCAGCCCCGGTGAGGGACTACTCCCTCCTCATCGCGGGAAGCAGCGGTGTTGATGGAGATGGCCCCGGCGGTCGATCCCCGTCCCGGCAGGGTGCCGGAACAGGACCTTCTGAACCCCCGAAACTTGTCGGCGATGGCGGCGGAGCTCTGTTGCGTATTTGGGAAAATCCTTCGGGGGTTAGGGTTTTTGCGTCGGATGTGATTTTATAGCCATCGGAGGTGGCCGAGAGGGGTGCCCCACAGGGCAGGGGCGGGTCTGATACCCACAAGTATAGGGGATCGTTGAAGTCTTCGATGTGTAAGTATAATATCGATCCCACGAGGAGTAGAAGTTATAAGTATTTATCCTCTCAAATAAGAGCGTCACTACTCTTATTATCTACTCCCTCCGTCCAAAAATAAGTGTCTCAAGTTTATTAAAATGTTGATGTATCTAGACATATTTTTATGATTAGATACATCCATGTTTTGACAAATTTAAGACACTTATTTTAGGACGGAGGGAGTATGCACTAGACAAAATGATTAAATGATGCAAATGTTTTGGGGTTTTTGGTGTATAGATTGCAATAAAGTAAAATGCTGAGAATGCAATATGACAAGTGAAAGCTCTCAAAGAGAGAAAGCCCAATCCTCTATGCAGCAAGAGGACAAGCTCAAGTGTGTGTTTCTTATAGGTTGTAGAGAGTTCCTAAGGGCTACTTAGACTTCATGGTATAAATATTTCTAGAACAACAAGGTAAACATTTTGTCAAGTTTTAATCTTCTTTGGACGGAGCCATAATTAGGAATAGCTAATAAATAAACTACACCTCTTATGATGGATCAAGGTGCCAAGTAAATGACTACACAGGAGTTATTAAGACATAAAGTCCCACCATAGCATTAATCTTTAAGGTCACCGATACTAATACCCCATAAAGTAACTTCATAACTTGGTCTCAGGTTTACATGTCCCCCTAAGACCTCCTCAATTCATTACATCATAGTGTTCTCCTATGAGCCCATATAGGTGAAGTGATATGCAGTCGACGTTCGCACAACACCATCATAGAATTACATCAAAGATAAAAACTAGACAAGATACCAACACATGTTATATAAAAATCATTGCCAATTCATCCTATGCCCCCAGGAACATGAGAGAACTACTCACAACGCCAAGACATGATATGATTCAGTGGTACAAGTGATACAACACAATTTGAAACTATGATCTCCCCACAAAACAATGACAAGTAGCAATTCACAAACATGTAAAATAGCACTTAGACAATGGCTAGGGATCAACCAATCTCAAACTATGAGGGGGATGAAGTGGATCGCGAAGATGGTGATGGAGATGGTGCTGGTCTTGGCGGTGGTGGTTGATGGAGACTCCAGAGGGGGGATGGAGAAGACCTCCGGAGGTGGTTCCGGCGGCGTTTCCCCCCTCCGATCTTCTCCGGCGGCAGCCTTCTGTCTCTCTGTTTTTGGTTTTGCGTTTCTCCGCCACCTCCTTCTGGAAAACATCGGGGGACTATTTTATAGTTGTTTTTAGGTCACGAGGAAGCTTCAGGAAGAAGGATCGACGCAAACGGGGCCACGGGGGCCAAAAGAGGTGGGCCCACGCGGCCTAGTACAGGGGCCGCGTGGGGCACCCCCTTTTAGCCTTCTGGCCTCCACTTTTTTCCATCCTTTTCCCCATGCTTTGTTTCTTCCAAAAAATGATCCCCGTAAATTTTCAGGTCATTTGGACGTTGATGGGGGGATACTTTATAGGTAGGCCCATGGACCCGGAAAGTAGACCCGCCAAGACCAAGAAGGCCAAAGCCGAGTCACGAGACAAGTCACATGGGCTGGGCTGGAGACAAGCCGACCAAGGCCCGTGTGGAGAAGGGGACACGTCCAAAGATGGAGTCCAAGTACAACCCGGAGTCTAAACTTGGAAGACCAAGACGTAGAGTAGGACTCCGTGTTCTAGTATGACTCGGTAAAGCCTGTAATTCCAGAGACCCGCAGCCTTTATAAGCAGGGGTCCTGGATCGTAGTAAGCTAAGCTTCAACCAGTAGAGAGAAACCCTAGCCACCAGAGAGAAGTCGCCGGCTCCTGAGTTGTAGGAGCCGGGTCCCTGTAATCGAGATACAATCAAGAGCAATAACATAGAAGCAGGAAGTAGGTCTTTACCTCGAATCAGAGGGGCCGAACCTGGGTAAATCCTTGTTCCCCGACGAGATTAATCGTTCCCACGTACTTCAATCACCAATGGCCCCAGAACTCATCTTCCCGGAGGAAGAACTTGCCGTGACAACCCCACGACAGTTGGCGCCCACCGTGGGGCCTACGGTGACGAAAGGAGTTGAGATCGTTGGAGCTGCTCGTCGAGCTATGGAGAAACTCGCCATCGGGCGGGTCTACACGGATGAGCATGGAGAGACCGAAATCGATGACTCAGGCTGGACTTCGGAGATGAACGAAGTCGACGAAGGCTACCAGCTTGTCTTTGGAGGAATCAACGTGTTCGTCGGGATGGTGTGCGCGTCGGGTCTTCGCGTGAACTCGGCGGAGTCAGTATCAGAGCCAACCGTTGTCGTCGAGTCCGACGGCGAGGAGTCGGTCGGAACTTCAGAGGTCGGCATCATCGCCGAGTCTGAGGGACCCCTAGCTGAGGAACCAGAGGTGATGCAAGAGTCAGATTCAGATTATGATGCAGATTCAGAGTCCATCCTACCCTTGTTTGAAGATCGGCTTGGGTACGGGATAGAGGAAGAGGATTATGAGGAGTCGCCAGTACGCGCTCGTGTTGTGGGAGTCTACATGTCTGGAAACACAGGGAATCAGTTCGATCCGACTCTATTGACAAAGGAAATTAATGCAAGTAATGCCGCTGAGAGGGCAGCCGAGTTAACCAACGCTCGTGCTGCGTTGGAGAAGCAGCTAGCTGATATTACAGAGGCAAACCGTCGACTAGCCGCGGAACAGGCCCGAGTCCAGGATGAAGCTCAAGTTGTGCGGAGGCGCCGCGAGGAGCTTACTTCAATTCAACACCGCAGAGCCAGGAGTCGCTTGCATGATGGAGTCCACATCAATCCAACCAATCTATTCATCACACCTAACGGTTCAGGCAGAGGAGCCGGACTGGGAGGCTCAGCGGCAGCAGGAGGCGCCGCAGGAGGAGCCGGAGGAGCACCACCACCACCACCACCACCACCCCCAGAAGGATCGGGAGGCAGCCGTGCCAACGGACCACCGCCTGAAGGAGGAGTCGGAGGAGGAGCATCTGGTGGCTTAGGGTCACAGCCTAACAGATTTCATACTCCAGAAGGACATTACTCTAATCCTATGGACAACGTTCATGCGGCGACTCTGAGGTTGGAGAATATTGTGGTACCAGAGGGACCAGCAGGACAGGAGACTCGTGAGGCTATCGAGCTACTGAAGACAGCTTTGACTCAGCAAGCTTTGTATCCAACCTTTCCAGATGCAAGTAGGCTACACTCAACACCCTTTAACTCAGGTACGAGGAGTCGGCACGGTGAGTCCAACCCGGCCAACTCTACGAGTGCAAGGCGTCGTGAGCTAGTGAGGAATCGTGCAAACATGCCAACTGCTTCACAGGCTCAGCTAGTGGTTGATGAAGCAAGGCAACGACGAGAAAGAGAAGCAGCAAGAGCTCGGGAGGCAGAAAGGGACAGAGCGTTAGTGGGTGCAGCCAACCCGCCTCAGCCAACCCGCGTGCACGAGGAGGTGACTTCTCCTGGTGCTTCCCCAGCATTAACAGGACCAGAGTGTTTGTCTGATGCCATCAGGTCCGAGTCCTTCCCCAACAGTTTCAAGGAGCCGCGCAAGGTTCCAAACTACGAGCCAAACATGGACCCGACCTCTTGGTTGGGTACATACGAGATGGCAATGAGTATTCGCAATGCCACAGGTAATCTGTGTGCCAAGTTCATGTATCTTATGATGGAGGGAGCAGCCAAGGTTTGGATGCGCAACTTGCCTCCTAGGTCAATCAACTCTTGGGAGCAATTAAAGGCAGCTTTTATTCAGAACTTCCAGGGCACATGCAAAAAACTCAGCACCATCGAGGACCTAGAGCGGTGTGTCCAGAGGAAGGGCGAGTCAGCAAGGCACTGGATGAAGCGAGTCTCAGAGATCATTAACTCCTCACAAGGACTCCCACCAGTTTCAGTGTTAATGGCGATGGAGAGAAATTGCAGTTACAATCCCTTGAGTTGGAAGCTAGGTCGTATGAAGGAGAGCCTGAATCAAGGTATTCCCCTTACGATTGGTGAGATCATGGCAGGTGCTAATAAGCACGCTGCCACAGACAAAACAAAGGATCAGGAGGAAGGAACTAAAGGACAAGGTGGCAATGGTCAGAATCAGAACCAGAATCAGAACCAGAATCAAGGTGGTGGCAAGAGGCCATATGGAGACAACTCTGACCTAGTGGCCAACACAAACACTGGAGTCAGACGCAAGGACAATAATTCTGGTGGATACCAAGGCCGCACTCCAAGCACGGAGGAGGTCTTGAGGATTCCCTGCCCTAAACATGCTAAGAACGGTAGATGCGGTCATACCCTGGGACAGTGCGTAGATTTGCAGCGCGCCAGGTTCCAAGGGCCAGGAGGAGGTAACAACAATGGTGGATATAGAGGAAACAATGGAGCCGGAGGACCCGGCAATAACGGTGGAGGAGCCGGCAATAACCCAAACCAACCTCAAGGAGGAGGTCACCAGCAGGGCGGGTTCCAGCAGAACCCGAAGCAGCTCAATGATGGCAATGGTCAGTATTATGTCACAACTCGGCAGCACAACCCGAGTCGTGGCAGCTACCATGTCTTCACAACTAGTACGTCCAAGCGTTCCAAGAAGTTGAAAGTCAGAGCAGTTAATGCAGTAGAGCCGGCCCTTCCACAGTGGCTCAGGTGGTCAGAGCAAACCATCACATGGAGTCGGGCAGATCATCCTCCAAGAGTCGACGAGCCAGGGCAGTTAGCCTTGGTGGTAGCACCTCAAGTTGGGGGCTATACATTAAACAAAGTGCTTATGGATGGTGGAAGCAGTATCAACATCTTATATTATGACACATTCAAGAGGATGCAGCTGCAAGATAGACAGCTAATTCCAACAGAGACAGTGTTCCATGGGATAGTACCAGGGAAGTCGGCCAAGCCCATTGGTAAGATTTATCTTGAGGTTGCTTTTGGCACAGTGGAGAATTTTCGTTCAGAGATTATGCCCTTTGAGGTAGTGGACCTTAAGAGCCCATATCATGCTCTTTTTGGTCGACCTGCATATTTTAAGTTTATGGCCAGGCCATGTTATGTGTACTTGAAGCTCAAGATGCCAGGTCCAGCAGGAGTCATTACAGTTAATGGCAGCAGACAGATGGCATTGGAGTGTGAGTTAGGTGATGCAGCTATGGCTGAGACAGCTTGTGCTCAAGAGGAGCTAAAGTTTTACAAGGCAAACGTGGACCCGGAGGACAACTCGGTCCTTAAGAAGCCGGCCACAGAGGAGAAGATGAAATTCAAGTCAGCTCAGGACACAAAGCAAGTCGACTTTACCCCTGGTGACTCTTCCAAGCAGTTCACCATTGGGGCACACCTCTCTGATAAATAGGAAAGCGCGCTCGTCGAGTTCATCCGTGAGAACCGGGACGTCTTTGCATGGAAGCCATCTGACATGCCAGGAGTCCCGAGAGAACTCGCCGAGCACAGCTTACATGTTAATCCTAATGCAAGACCGGTCAAGCAGGGTCTGCGCAAGTTTCATGATGACAGGAGGAAAGCTATAGGAGAAGAGGTGGCTCGGCTCCTCGCAGCCGAGTTCATCAAGGAGGTCTTTCACCCAGAGTGGGTGGCCAATCCAGTGTTAGTACCAAAGAAGACAGGAGAGTTGCGGATGTGCATCGACTTCACGGGCCTGAACAAGCATTGCCCTAAGGACCCGTTTGCACTACCTCGCATAGACCAGATCATTGACTCCACAGCGGGGTCAGAGTTGCTTTGTTTCTTGGATGCATATTCAGGGTACCATCAGATCAGACTCAACATAGAGGATGAGCTGAAGACGTCCTTCATCACGCCCTTTGGAGCATTTTGTTACACAACAATGCCCTTTGGACTCAAGAATGCAGGAGCTACATATCAGAGATGCATCCAGAACTGTTTCAAAAAACAGATTGGAAGGAATATTCATGCTTATGTGGATGATGTAGTTGTCAAGTCTCAGAAAGCCGACTCTCTGATAGCAGACCTGACAGAAACGTTTGAGAACCTACGCAAGTATAAGATGAAGCTCAACCCGACCAAGTGTGTTTTTGGAGTCCCTGCTGGCAAACTCCTAGGCTTCATCGTTTCAGAGAGAGGCATTGAGGCAAATCCAGAGAAAATCAAGGCTATCCATAACTTGCAGAAGCCGACTTGTCTGAAGGACGTTCAAAAGCTCACTGGATGTGTGGCAGCTCTAAGCAGGTTTATTTCCAGACTCGGGGAGAAGGCGGGTCCTCTCTACCGACTCCTGAAGAAGTCAGATAAATTCCTATGGGATGAAGAAGCTGACCGTGCTTTTGAGGAGTTGAAGAAAACTTTGTCAACAGCACCAGTGCTTGCAGCTCCTACAGATAAGGAGCCCATGTTATTATATGTAGCTGCCAACGAGAGAGTTGTCAGTGCAGTAGTAGTTGTGGAACGCGCAGAGGAAGGAAAGGAGTACCCAGTGCAGAGACCTGTCTACTACATCAGTGAAGTCCTCACAGAGTCAAAGCAAAGGTACCCACAGTGGCAGAAGTTGGTCTATGGAGTTTTTCTTGCAAGTAGAAAGCTCAAGCATTATTTCCAAGAGCATCCAATTAAGGTGGTGAGTTCAGCACCGCTGGCAGATATTATACGCAACAGAGAAGCAACAGGGCGAGTCGCCAAGTGGGCAATTGAGTTGGGTCCCTATCATATCACATATGAGCCAAGGACAGCGATCAAATCTCAAGCTTTGGTTGATTTTGTCAATGATTGGACAGATTTTACATCTTCACCAAGCACCCCTTGCACCAAGTATTGGACAATGCACTTTGATGGGTCCAGACAGTTAGAAGGCTCAGGAGCCGGCGTGGTGTTAACATCACCTAAAGGAGATAAGTTAGCATATGTCCTTCAGTTACACTTTGATTGTACCAACAATATGGCAGAGTATGAGGCTTTGCTCCATGGCCTGCGTTTGGCCAAAGAGATGAACATCAAGCGTATCAGGTGCTTTGGAGACTCGGATCTCGTAGCTCAGCAAGTGTCTGGAACCTGGGACTCGAAGGACGCAAACATGGCAGCTTATAGAAGAGCAGTCGAACAGATAGCCGGGTTCTTTTCTTGTGGCACCCCGATCCGGAGATCGAGTTACCCCATATATCAGTCCCAGGAGCACTGAATATATGACAACTTGATAACAGAACATAACCACTTTATTAAGGGGTCGGGAACCGACGATGGATTACAAGGGTCTCATTACAAGGCTGCGCCCTAGCACACACAACAGTTTGTACATTATTTATCGAACATAACTTCATCAGAGGGCGTCAGCGGATTGGCGGAAGCGTGCGACGAAGAGGGCCTAACTCCACAGGGCTCTGCCTGGATACCGGATCTAGTTCTCGTACAAGGGGTACTCGGCGACGGGGGTAGGAGGATCTGGCCACATGAAAAGCCAGGTGAGTACATGGAATGTACTCGCAAGACATCAATCCTCAATCAACCGTAACCAACGGTCCTATATGGCATGGCATGTGCAAGTGCGAGTCCAAGCTTAACGGTTGGACTTAACTTACCTACTTACCTGTGACGAAAACCGTGGATTATGAGAACGAGTCTCATTCCCACACAACAATATTCTCAACACTTAGGTTCTCAAGCGTGACCAACTCTGGTCCACCTCGAGCTCAGCTTTTGACCAACTTTGGTCCACTTTTCAGCTCATTCAACTTTGGCCAACTCTGGCCGTTTGGTGAATTTATTTCTCCGTGTTCGACTGGACTGACTCTAGTGTGACTGGACCCAACACCGTTCCTTAGGTAGGAACAATACTAGATTCTAGATTTGACACTCTCGAGAGGTTGCAACTTTTATCCACACGTTGGGGTCTAAGCTTGTACAGCCGGTACCTGCCGCACAAACCTATTCCCCCGTAGCCGTCCGCTCTACCAAGACACTCCTTGTATAGCTACCGACTTACCACTCGGGCTAAGTCTTATGACGAAGTGAATCCGGCACGTCCCCAACTCATGAGCAACGCCTAGCTCCGGAACCTTCACAAGACTAGCCCCGACCACAACTATGCAGTAACCGACTAGACTTGCCAAGTGGGTAGCATCAAAAGAGGTTCGATAGGCTACTAAGCTACGGTCTTTCCATTTCAACGACGCATGGTTGTGCGGGTGTGTTTGGCGAGTGGCACTATTTGACTCAATCTAGTCGACGGAGGTGGTTATCTTTTTAGTCAATTTTATTCTCCACCACAAGACAGCAACAAACGTTAGTCCACAAGATATACATGAGCATAAAAATAACCACATAGCAGTTTAGTAAGGTAAAGTAAGGTCAACCGGGCGATGGCGGAGTTTCCTCCGACCAGTGACAGCCACAGGTTGGGTAAAGATAAAATAACAAAATCAACCGGGCGAGGACGGAGATGTCTCCGGCCAGTAGCAGCCACGGGTCGAGTAAGAAATTAAAATGACAAAATCAACCGGGCGAGGACGGAGATGTCTCCGGCCAGTTGCAGCCACGGGTTGAGTACATAAATACGCACACCCCACTCTACGGAAAGTAGACGAGATTCAATCCACGTGGGCGGAGCCCGACATGTATTTAGTCGCCGGCCGGAACTCAACCCACACTTGATGGGTTTATCGTATTGCGGGAAAGTAAAGTTAGTTGAAATAAAAGTACTGAAAGTAGGCGAGATTCAATCCACGCGGGTGGTGCCCAACATGTATTTAGTCGCCGGCCGGAACTCAACTCACGGAACATGAGTTTATCGTATTGCATGAAATAAAGGTGACAATAATAAATTGCATGAAATCATAGGCATGAAATATTAGCATAGGGTGACATATGAGATGCAACTACCGCTCAATCAAGCAACAAATAAAACATCGAGGACTTGGAACAGATGGTTGGGGGCTGATGGCTTGCCTTCTTGGATAGGTTCAACTTCCACTTCGATAGGGGGGTTGGAATCTATTAAAGAAATTCAAAAATAGGGTTAAAACCTACCACAAGGCATTCAAAAGTTCAGTGGGCAAATGAACTTCAAATCAATTGAAACCAGTGGCATTGGATAGATATTTTGAAAACAAAGCCAGTGCAAAAAGATTCAAATTTTTCTGACTATGCTTGAGGGAGATATGAATTTCCAAAGATGGGTCCAGAATCTGTTTTCAAAAAAACAGAAAACGTTTGGATAAGATTAAAATACTGACGGGTGGGACCCTTCCCTTTTAAAACCGAACCGGTACGCGCTGTAAAAGAACAGGGGGAGAGAGAGGCATTGCCGTCGCCGGCGTTCTCACCGTCGAGGACGAGGGCGTCGCTTCCCGGCGGTCCTAGGGCAATGTGAAGGTGGCTACGGGCTCCGGGAGGGGTGGATTGGAAGAGGGAGGAGGCTTGGGCGGCGGGGTGGCTCTGGAGGTGGTGAATTGCTTGGGGACTGGGCGACGGGAACGGGCTCGTCGCCGACGCTCCGGTGCTCCCGGGGAGCTAATCGTGGCCAGGGGGGAGGCTCGGAGGGCGGGGGTGGTGGTGTGGTGGTCGAGGGAGCCGGGGTCTCCTTTTATAGCCCACCGCGGTGGGGGTCCGGACGCGGGCCGCGGCGAGGTGTCGAGAGAGGAGGCCGTGGCAGGGGAGGAGACGATGGACGGCGCGCCGTCGGTGTAGCTGCAGGGTGGAGCTAGACGGCGGGATTCGCGCGTCGTGGATGAGCACGGATGGCGTGGCGCGGCCGTGGATAAGCACCGGGTCCGGGCGGCGCGTCGGGGTGGTGGCGCGTGGATGCTGGACAGAGGGAAGCGACGGGCGGCGCGTCGAGGGTGTAGCGGCAGGGTTGCTGTGCGATTCTGCCTCGACGGGATTCGCGGAGAGACTATGCGGCACTGTGAGGGGAGGGGGGGGGGGGGCGCGGTGGTGCAGCGCGCGCGGCGCGTCGCCTAGTGAGCGGCGGCGCACGTGAGGCGATGGGGAGCATGGAGGTGCCGTGGTGGTCTAGCCAGTGGTGGGGGTGTAGGGGGACACGTTTAGGGGCTGCGGGAGGGCTGACGGCGGCGACCATAAACCGGCGGCGCCGCCGGGCACGATCTGGCCCGCGTTCTGGCCATGCCGATTTCGGCATGGAGATGTTTCTCTCAGCTCATAGCTCCATTTGCAAAACCATTCGCGTCACTAGGTGCCAAATTCAAAATGCTACAACTTTTCAGAACAATGTTTTTCCAAATTCCAAACTTGCCCTATACAAAAATTTCATCGAACACTTCTGGTCAAAAAGCAAAACCAGGTTTTGGGGCTTCAAACCAAAATATATTTGGCCAGGAAAATTACCTGAGGTAGAGATTGGTTATGAGCATCTACCTTAGGGTTTTTAGAATTTTTGGATAATGTTTAGTAGGGTTTCCAAAAATAACAAGGTTTAGGCCAGAAAGTAAAACAGGGAAAAACTCAAATAATTTCTTAACAAGGTATCAAATATTTTTACATATTTGGGTTATACACTTGTTAGAGATCTTCCCTGAATTTTGGTAGAATTTTTGAAGATGGTTTTGATATACTTCATTTGGAAAGGGGTTTTTAGGCAGAAAAATATCAACCCTTTCTTAACAAGTCACCCAATATTTTTGCATAAATAGGTTCTACTCTAGCTGGGGATCACTCTGGAATTTTTGGGGAATTTTTGAAGTCACCCCTGATATAGCTCCTTTGGAAGGCTAGGGTTTAGGTCCCTTTTGTATTAAAGAAAAGACAAATATTTTGTGAACCTTGAGGGTTTTGGAAATGTGGAATAAAATAGAGGGCCAAGATCGGAAGATTCAAATTCAAATCCAAATTTTGGTTTTGTCAAAGAAAATTTTATAGGGCCAAAATTCGGGATGTGACATTTCTGGTTATCAAGTGGAGCATATTGACAGGCGCAAGAACGAGGCCGCTGATGCGTTATCACGACTCGGCTCTCGTCGAGAGAAAGTACCACCAAATGTGTTCTTGGATGAACTCCATCACCCTTCAGTCAAGTTGCCCACAGAGGAGGAGTTAGCTTTTCCAGACCCAGAGTCGGCACTTGTTGCAGCAGTACGAACAACCCCAACGTGGACAGATCCCTACCTAGCGTATCTCCTGCGGGGTGAACTCCCAAAGGATGAAGTCAAGCAAAAGCAACTCATCAGGCGATGCAAGTCCTACACAGTCATTGACGGCGAGTTGTATAGAAGGAGTGTTACTGGAGTCTACCAGAGATGTGTGTCTCCAGAGGAGGGCAAGCAAATATTGCAAGAGATCCATGCAGGAGATTGTGGTCATCATGCATCCACTAGATCCTTGGTGTCAAAAGCTTTCAGACACGGGTTCTTTTGGTTGACAGCACATTTAGATGCAGAGAGGATAGTTCGAGTCTGTGATGGATGTCAAAGGTACGCAAGGCAAGACCACGTGCCAGCTCAAGAACTCAGAACCATCCCTATCACTTGGCCATTTGCAGTTTGGGGACTCGACATGGTGGGCCCTTTCTCAAAGTCGCCTTGTCAGAAGACCCATCTGCTAGTAGCAGTTGACAAGTTCACCAAGTGGGTGGAGGTGGAACCCGTCAGCAGAGTCGACGGTGCATCAGCTGTGAGATTCTTCAACAAATAGCAACACGATTTGGATACCCTCATAGCATCATTACAGACAATGGTACCAACTTATCAGTTGGGGAGATGGCCAAGTTTTGTGGTGAGAACAACATCAGACTCGACCTAGCCTCAGTGGCACATCCACAGTCCAATGGACAAGCAGAGAGGGCAAATCAGGAGTTGTTGAAGGGAATTAAGCCTCGGCTCCGAGTCCCTTTGCTCAGAGCCGCCGGGTCTTGGGTTGAGGAGTTACCAGCAGTACTTTGGAGCATCAGGACGACTCCTAACAGATCCACTGGCTTCACACCTTTCTTCATGGTGTATGGAGCTGAAGCTGTCTTGCCAAGCGACTCGTTGCATGACTCGCCACGAGTCGCCAATTACGTTGAGACAGAAAACGAACTCGCCCGCCAGGACTCGGTCGATGCACTTGATGAAGCAAGGGAGTTAGCCCTTGAGAGATCAGCAGTTTATCAGCAGGACTTGCGGCGATATCACGCACGTAGAGTCAAGACCCGGACTTTCCAGGAAGGAGACTTAGTGCTTCGCCTTGTCCAGAATAAGGAAGGGATGCACAAGTTATCTCCACCATGGGAAGGACCGTTCATCATAAGCAAGAATCTGAACAACGGATCGTACTATCTAATGGATGTGCGAGAGCCGGCAAGTGTAGGCAAAGGAGCTGATACAGCTCATACTCTAGATCCTTATGCAGAGGCAAAGAGGCCTTGGAACATAGCTCAGTTACGTCCTTATTATACTTAAGTTGTAACAGATTCATGAGTTGAAAGGCAATGAGCCCAGTGAGCCATGCCTAGATGTAATCGAATTGTTATGATCAAATGAAATAAAGCCGGCTTTTGTGAACATGAGTCCTTTAGTCGAGTCACCCAGTGAGTGCGCTTTATTCTTTAAATTTTGATCATCAGGTTCTTGGGGGCTTGGTTTTCAGTGAAAAAAGCTAAGCTTAAACTCTTGGACCCGGCACAGTAGCCAAACTTTTCCTAGTCTTTTCGCTGGTAAGTCAGATGCATCCTGCACAATATGATCTATCTACAGGCATGACTTGTTTCTCTCTCTTATGGATCCTAAGGAACATATGAGTTAAGAACCTGTCAGCACAAACTGTAAGAGAAGTCATGCAGGGCCTACTTATTCATCAGTGAAAGACTAGACGGGTTATAAGAACCAAGCCAATTGGCACAAATTCAAAATAGCTAACAAGCTAAACAGTTTAAAGGCACCAGTAGTGCATCATTACAACTCAAAATAGCTAACAAGCTACAAATTTTAAAAATACCAGTAGTGCATCATTACAGAGTTTAAATACCAACAACACAGCATTACATAGTAATCAAAAGTCATTCAGAGGGTTGTCTTCAAGAGGAGCTGACTCCTTCGCCAGAGTCGGGGAGTCCTTCTTAACAGGAGACTTGTCCTTTGTCTGGACAGCAGGAATTGAGTAGCCTTTCTTCACAGGAGATTTGCCTTGTGCTTCAGCAGCAGAGGAAGGAGCCAGCTTCAATGGAGGCTTGGTGGCGACTCTCTTCGTTTGAAAGCCAGTACCCTTGGGACTCTTCATGTGCTTAGCAAGTTCTGCTTGTTTCTGAGCGTCTCCAGAGACAGCTCTAGAAGGAGTGGGCGCAGCAGGAGTCTTCAGGGTAGGCTCAGCACTTGGAACAGGAGCCGCCGGTGACGATGAACTCGGACCGGCGGAAGAAGAGAATACACCAGCTGGGTCCTGTGATGGGCGGCCAAAGTTTACTATCTGAGGAGTTTTCTGGAGCGACTCTTTTGTTCTCCAAATCATAATGATGAACCCATACCTCAGGGTCCATCTTATTGGCAATCTCGCAAGCATATGGCCGCACCAGTTTTTCTTCGGCCTTGAAGTCATCCTGAGTGAAAGGTTTGCCATCCTCATGCTGCTCAGGCTGATCCATCGTCAGCATTGCTGGCTCTAGGACAGTTGGATAGTAGCTGTGGGCTAAAGCCAAGATCCTGGTGGAGGCTCTCCTCATTGAAGATTGTTTCCACAGACGCATATAGCCTGGTGCTCTGGACAACTCGTCCACCAGACGTTCAGGCTCTTTGGGGTACTTGCCTTTATGATTCAAATACTTGACCACAGAACGGGCTCCCTCTTGTAGCCCATGACAGTAATCAAGCATCTCAGATAGTTGCTTGCTTGTGGGCAATTTAAGCTTTGGGGAGTCAGCCCCTGCAGAAAGAAAATCAAGGAGTCATTGTCAGTTGAAAAGCAGTTCAGAAAGGTGCAAAAGGAAGCAAGCAAAAGTCATAAACTCACCAAATATATGCTGACACATGGCACCAATGCCCTTCTTGCAAGTGTCGAACACAGCTTTCAGGTCGTTGTGTGCCTTCTGGGCAATCTTTTTGGCCTCAGCCGACTCTTTTTTCACCTGCTCCAGTTGAGCAGCCAAGGTCTTCAGATTCTTCTCAAGCTGAAGGGAGTGTTCTTTTTCGGCCATGGCAGATCTGGCACTGGCAGCTGCCTGGTCCTCAAGTTCTTTCATATCTCTCTTCATCTTGGAGACAATGCACTGCAATTACAAGTCATAAAGCACAAGTGAGCTCCACAAGTCAAATAACGAACTCATGAGCTCCAAGTCGTCACAAGTTAACAACTTGGCGCTTGGGGGCTACTCAGGAGTCAGTTTTTTCATAAACAGCAAGCAGGCATGAGTCCTAATCGACAAGTCCTAAGCTCCAAGTCGCCACAAGTTAGCAACTTGGCGCTTGGGGGCTACTGGCAGATCAGAATTTTTCATCAAGTTAAGTATGAGTCAAGTACATATATTTGCAGCTCCAAGTCGCCACAAGTTAGCAACTTGGCGCTTGGGGGCTACTCGCAGAACAGAAATTCTTCTTCAAGTAAGGTGTCAGTAAGCAACATATATTGATAGCTCCAAGTCGTCGCAGGCTGACAACTCGGCGCTTGGGGGCTACTCGTGCAAAAGTTTTTGGTCTAAGGACCCGACAGACAGTAAATTAGCAGCCCCGAGTCCTAGTAGAGCTAAAGACTCAGTGCTTGGGGGCTACAGTGTGCAAATTTTTTCTATGTAGTAATTGGGTTCAGTTTCAAATCGAAGCACCTATCCTAGTCACAAGTCACCACAGACAGGTGCTTGGGGCTACTGGGATAGGATGATGCCAGAAAAGCATATAAGGTGAAGTCAGAGGACTTACTTCATGAACCATGAGGAGAGATCTAAGAGCAGCTTGCTCGTCATCCTTCAGCCTAGCAGATTGATCATTCAAGTCAACAGCTTTAGCATAAGCTTCAGAAAATGACATGTTGTCAGCCACTCGAAGTCGGCTGTAATCAGTTGATGACTTGATCTTGATGGACGGAGAGGCTGCATGGGTCGGCTTCACAGGAGCCGGCTGAACTTTAGGCGCAATATCAGGAGTCGCAGCACCAGAGCTGGGCTGGACTATTGTTGGAGTTGCCGCCGGGTCCTTGAAGGGGACTCGGGAATGGTTGGAGTCGTGGTAGCACCAGCAGATGCAACAATTGAAGGGCCTGTCTTTGTGCTGGTCGTTTCAGAGGCCGAAGGAGGTGCAGGTCCACGACCAGAAGTGACATCAGCCATGCCTAAGTGCTTGGTTACCTTAGAACAAGGCCGAGCCCTGAAATACGCAAAGATAGAAGTCAGCAACAGAATTAGTGAAAAGAGAAAAAAGCAGAAGTCATTTGAATACAAGTATAGAAGCAAAGGAACCTTACCCAATATTGGTCTCCAGGTCCAAGGGGGCCTGAGAGCTCGAAGAAGGCATTGACATCCCAGAGTTGTAAGAGTCGTCCTTTTGGGGAGGAGAGGTCGATTTCCGCTGGTGTGAGACTGGCAGAGGCTCAGGAGCATCTGCAGGCCCATCGGAACGCAGCTTCCTCTTCCTGGCGGCGATAACACTCTGCATGTGTTCTTCAGGCTTAGTGGGAGAGCGAGAGGACCCAAGGACTCGTGAGAGTGGTACCTTGGGAACAGCCTCTCGAGAGCCATTATTGTTTGAGGCTGGAGAGGACGAGGAGTGACTCCTTGCAGAGGACTCTGCAGATGGAGATGGTTGAGCAACAGCAGAGGCAGTATCAGTTTGCCTAGTGGTGGAGCCTCTGGAGAGGACTCGTCATCATCAATTTCTTCCACAATGGGAGCCTCCTGAGAGGACTCCTCTTCATCAACATTTTCAGTTGGAGCCTCTGGCGAGGACTCCTCATCGGCAGCATCATCATCAGCGGGAGCCCCCTGGGAGGACTCCTCATCCGCATCATCAGTGTCTTCTGCCACAGTGGTTTGATCTGTAGCAGGGATCTCTTCTTCAGCCTCAGCTTCAGCTTCAGCTTTATTCTTAGTACCAGCTCCAGAGGCCGGCTTCCAGAAGGAGTCGGTGAGCTGCAATAGAGTCAGTAAACATGAGTCAGCAAGCAGTACAAGTGAGATCAAGGTTGAAATAAAGTAGAGAGTGATACTTACATCAGGAGCTGGGTTGGTCGAGCAGAAGGGTTGGAGCCCGAAATGAGCTTGATCCTTCACCGGTTTCCCAGTCAACTTTTTGATGAGTCGACCAAGTTCGGGTCCATCAGACAGCTGCTCCGTAACTCGGAGGTCATCACCAGCGCATCTGGTATATGAACAGATCAGCCGAGTCCTAGGACTCAGTGGCTGGATTCTCCAGGTCGTCCAGCAGCGGACAAGATCCATATTCTCTAAGTTGTGGGACAAGAGGGCCCGGATGCGAGTGATCAGAGACTCGACTCTTGGCCGGTCGGCCTCTGGGCACCTAGCTTTCATCAGAGGAGTCGCCCGAAGGCGGTCCTCAGAGAACAAGGGAAGTTTTGGCTCATTTGCAGGGGAGGTGTCCTTACAATAAAAGAAGGTTTTTTGCCAGTCTTTGATGCGGTTTGGGAAAACTGGCTTAGGGAAGACAGAATTTAGGCGACGCTGGAGGGCTACAGCGCCACACTGTAAGAGAGGGCCCCCGGAGGTCTCGGGCTGAGGGTTGCAGTAAAAGAGCTCAAGCCAGAGATTGATGTCGGGCTTAATCTGGAGGTAATCCTCACAGAGAACGACGAAATTGGAAAGGGTGAGAATGGAGTTAGGAGCCAGATCGTGAATCCGCAGCTCGTAAAGTTCGAGGAGCTGGCGGAAGAAAAGATCGCCGGGGGGAGAAATCCGCGGAACAGGTGCTCCACGAAGACAACTACTTCACCCTTAGCGGGAGAGGGAACAATCTCATCCCCTGGGGCCCGAGCTTGAGCACTAGAGGGAATCAAACCTGAGAGCCTATGGGTCTTCAATTGCTCCGCCGAGACCACAGATCCACCCCAATCGGCGGAGATCGACCGTTGGAAGAGGATTTTGCGGCGGCGGCGGCCGCGGCGGCGATGTTCACCGTCCTGCTCGACGAGGTTGCCTTGGCCTTTGATGTGGTCTTTGTGCGCTTGGGAGCCATGGCGTGCGGGCGGTGCGTGCTGGGCGCGGGGAGAGATGGGCGCGAAGAGGAAAGGAGAGGTTTTGAGCTGAAGGGGCAAGTGAGGTTTTAAACCTAACCCTTCGGTATTTATCGAGAGGGTAAAACCCTAAGAGAGTTACAGTGTAGGTCCACAGTAAACTGTGGATAACGTTTCGCTATTTAGCAGCTCAGTGGTTAACAGATAGAAAGGGCACAGCGCAGAAAAGTTAAAGTCACAGAATTGGAAGAAGCCGGCTTGTCCCAGAGTGGCGAGTCCTGTGGCAGTGAAAGTCGAATCGTCCAGCCCTTGTTCGCAAGAGTCACAACAGACCCGGCCAGCATGTGCAGGGGCAAGGGTGATGGCTTGAACAAGGGCTGAGTATAGACTCATCCTTTATATTTATTATGTCTTTATGCAGGAATTCATCGTGGAGCTAGCAGCAAGCGACTTTTGAGCCTGTGGCTCAAGTGGAAGGAGTCGGCCCAGGGAGTCGAACCAACAAGTCAGAAGAAGCCGCCAAGCTGCGCCCAAGATAAATTCGGGGGCTACTGATGGGGGGATACTTTATAGGTAGGCCCATGGACCCGGAAAGTAGACCCGCCAAGACCAAGAAGGCCAATGCCGAGTCACGAGACAAGTCACATGGGCTGGGCTGGAGACAAGCCGACCAAGGCCCGTGTGGAGAAAGGACACGTCCAAAGAGGAGTCCAAGTACAACCCGGAGTCTAGTTGGAAGGACAAAGCAGAGTAGGACTCCGTGTTCTAGTATGACTCGACAGATTGTAAGTCCAGGACCCCCCTTTATAAGCGGGGTCCTGGATCGTAGTAAGCTAAGCTTCAACCAGTAGAGAGAAACCCTAGCCACCAGAGAGAAGTCGCCGGCTCCTGAGTTGTAGGAGCCGGGTCCCTGTAATCGAGATACAATCAAGAGCAATAACATAGAAGCAGAAGTAGGTCTTTACCTCGAATCAGAGGGGCCGAACCTGGGTAAATCCTTGTTCCCCGACGAGATTAATCGTTCCCACGTACTTCAATCACCAATGGCCCCAGAACTCATCTTCCCGGAGGAAGAACTTGCCGTGACAACCCCACGACACCCATGAAAACAAGCAGTTTCATAGAAAGACTTAATGCAATCTACTCATAGTTTATACCTGATTCTTACCTTTGTCGTTCTCCCAATCTTCAGTATTGTTGGGAATATGCCCTAGAGGCAATAATAAAATGGTTTATTAAGCATATTCAAGTTTATGATAATAGTTTATTATCCATGCTATAATTGTATTAAATGGAAACATAATACATGTGTGGAATATAAACACCCGGAGTCCCTAGTAAGCCTCTACAGGACTAGTTCGTTGATCAAGAGATAGTTAGAGTTTCCTAACTATGGACTTGTTATAGTCACTTGATAACGGAGTCATATCATTAGGTATGGTGATGGACATGACCCAAATAAAGAGTTGCAATTAATCGTGTCACAAAAGTTTTGTTGTCAACACTTTTAATATGCCAAATATAGTTTTCCTTAGACCATGAGATTATATCATCACTCCGTTCACCGAAGGAATACTTTGTGACATCAAACGTCACTTCGTAACTGGGTGATTATAAAGGTGGCTTTCAGGTATCTCCGATGGTGGGTTGTTGGGTGATATGAATCGAGAGTGGAATTTGTCCCTCCATGTGACGGAGAAGATATCTCCAGGCCTTCTCGGTAATATAGCATCAAGAGTCGCAGACAAGTGATTAAGTTGTAATCACCGGGATCCTATATTATGGACGAGTAAAGAGAACTTGCCGGTAACGAGATTAAAACTAGACATGGGGATGTCAACGATTATATCTCGGGCAAGTAAAATATCGTGAGACAAAGGGAATCGTATAGAGATTAATTGAATCTCCGGCATTGTGGTTCAATCGAGAAAAGGTTTTCGTTGAGTGTATAGGAATTAATATGGACATCCGGTCCCGCTATTATTATTGATATGATCATGTCTATGCATTCTCGAACCCGTAGGGTCACACACTTAACGTTCCGATGAAATTAGTTTTGCGATGAATTAAATGATGAAGTGAACGAATGGTGATTCGGAGTCTCGGATGGGATCCCGGACGTCACGAGGAGTTCCGGAGGAGTCCGGAGGAATAAGATTCTTATATGGAAAGTGGTTTCCGGAGGTTTCGGAAAAGTTCCGGAATTATTTAAAGGGTACCGGAAGTTCCGGAGTGTTCTAAGGTCTAGAAGTGGGACCATAATTTGTATGGGGCCCACATGGTGCAAAGGGTGCTGCCACCACCTAGGGGGCGCACCACCTAAGCCCACATGGCTGGTGCGGCATGGCATAGGAGGGGAGTCCCACTCCTAGTTGGACTAGGAGGTGGGCTCCCACCCCTTTAGGAAAGGGCCCAAGGAGGAGTCCTTGTTGGACTCCAACTTGGGGAGCAAGCAAGGAGGGGCCGGCCGGCCCCCCCCTTGCCCTAGCCGCCACCTATATAAAGGAGGGGAGGGGGAGGCCACCACACAACATGGAGGCTGCCGCACCCCCCCCCTCTAGCCGCACCCCCTCTCACCCCTCAAACCCTAGCCGCACCCCTCTCTCTCCCGGAGGGCTGCCGCCGCCTCACCACTACACCTAGCCGCACCCCTTACCCCGAAGGGCTGCGCCACCATCTACTCCTCTCCCTCTCCTCTGCTTGGCTTGGCGAAGCCCTGCTCGCGGAGACCGTCATCGTCACCCGGCACTACCGTCGTGCTGCTGAGATCATCAAGGCCACGTCGTCTCGCTTGCGGGATCAAGAGTCGACGTCTTCATCGAGCTGTACGTGTGGACGCCGCG
>QRDG01002207.1:61227-76135 GCA_012064385.1 Puccinellia tenuiflora | reverse complement strand
CCTCCCGAGCCCATGCTGCCTCCCTCTCTCGTCGTTGTCTCGCTTCATCCACCACCAGCTGAGCTCGTGAGGCAGTTGGTATGTTTACCCTCTTCCTCTCTTGCTCGCGGCGCCTTGCGCTTGTGGAGTTGGCCGGGTGAGACTTGTCATGCCGACTCCTCGTACCAGAGTTGAACGGTGTCGAGTGTAGCCTACTTGCATCTGGAAACGCTGGATAAGGAGCTTGCTGAGTCATTGCTATCTTCAGCATCTCAATAGCACGGCGGGTCTCCTGTCCCGCTGGTCCCTCTGGTATCTCAATATTCTCCAGTCTCATAGTTTCCGCATTAACGTTGTCCATTAGGTTAGAGTAGTGCCCTTCTGGAGTACGAAACCTGCTAGGTGGAGGTCCCATACCACCTTCAGGTGGTGGTCCGTTGGTACCGTTGCCGCCGAGTCCTTCTGGAGGTGGTGGTGGTGGTAGTGGTGGTGTTGCTCCCCCTCCTGCGGCGCCTCCTACAGCTGATGAACCTCCTAGCCCGGCTCCAGCGCCTGGACCATTGGGTGTGCTGAACAAAGCAGTTGGATTTACAATGACTCCATCACGCAGGCGACTCCTGGCTCTGCGATGCTGAATTGAGGTGAGTTCTTCTCGGCGATTCTGCACTACCTGCGCCTCAGCTTGGACTCGGGCCCGCTCTTCTGCTAACCTGCGATTTGCTTCTGTTATCTCTGCTAGTTGCCTTTCCAATGCAGCACGAGCACTGGCCAACTCAGCCGCCCATTCTGCTGCGTTATTTGCATTGATTTCCCTTGTCAGCAAAGCTGGATCAAACTGATTTCCGCTATTTCTAGACATGTAGACTCCAACGACGCGGGCACGCACTGGCGACTCCGCATAATCCTCCTCCTCGATACCGTACCCAAGCCGATCTTCGAACAAGGGCAAGATAGGTTCTGAATCGGCTCCACATATGGCTCTGCCAGCGACTCCTCTTCATTGTTGACATCAAGTTGTTTCTCTAGCTCGGCGATGATGCCGACTTCTGATGTACCGACCGACTCCTCGCCATCAGACTCGACGATGACTGTAGGGTCTGATACCGATTCCGCCGAGTTGGCGCGAAGACCTGACGCGCAAACCATGCCGACGAACACATTGATTCCTCCAAAGATAAGCTGATAACCCTTGTCGAGTTCCTCCATCTCTGGAGTCCATCCAGAGTCATCAATCTCGGTTTCTCCGTGCTCATCAGTGTAGACTCGCCCGATGGCGAGTTTCTCCATGGCCCGACGAGCGGCTCCCACGATCTCGACTCCTCTCATGCATTGCCCCACGGTGGGCGCCAACTATCGTGGGGTTGTCACGGCAAGTCCTTCCTCAGGGAAGGTGAGTTCTGGGGCCATTGATGATCGAAGTACGCAGGAGTCGTTAATCTTGCCAAGGGACACGGATTTACCCAGGTTCGGCCCCTCTGATTAGAGGTAAAGACCTACTTTCTGCTTGCTCTTTATTGCTGTGGATCTAATCTCGATTACAAGGTTCCGGCTCCTATCTGGGGAGTCGGCGACTATGGGTTTGGTGTTTCTTGATTGCTTATCGATCTAAGGTCCAGGACCCCGCTTATAAAGGTGGCCGGGTCCCTGGATTTACAACTTACACCAAGCCACAGTTGGACACGGAGTCCTACTCTAGGTCCTGGCCTTCCAAGTTAGAACTCCGGGTTGTACTTGGACTCCTCCCTGACAGGTCCCTTCTTCATCATGGGCTTTGGTCGGCTGGTCTCCAGCCCGACCCATGTGACTTGATGCGTGACTCGGCTTTGGCCTTCTTGGTATTGGCGGGTCTACTTTCCGGGTCCATGGGCCTACCTATAAAGTATCCCCCCATCAGTTTCCTCGATGCCTATTCCAGGTACAATCAGATAAAGATGGCCCTGGAAGATCAAGAGAAGACATCCTTCATCACGCCCTATAGTGCGTTTTGTTATGTCTCCATGCCTTTCGGGTTGAAAAATGCTGGGGCAACCTACCAGCGGTGTATACAAAACTGTATGCACGACCAGATAGGCCGCAACGTTCACGCCTACGTGGACGACATCGTGATCAAGTCGAAGACCAAGGCCGACTTGATTGCTGGTCTGACAGAGACATTCGGCAAACTCCGCAGATACAACATGCGACTGAACCCTGAGAAATGCATCTTCGGGGTACCAGCCGGAAATCTGCTCGGCTTCATCGTCTCCTAGAGAGGAATCGAAGTTAACCCGGACAAGATCAAAGCGATAGAGGCGTTGAAGAAGCCGGAGAACCTCAAGGACGTCCAGGGGCTAACAGGGTGCGTGGCCACCCTAAGCCGTTTCATCTCGCGACTGGGAGAGAAGGCTCTTCCTTTGTACCGACTCCTCAAGAAGTCGGACAGGTTCATTTGGGATGCTGAAGTCGATGCCGCCCTACAAGACCTGAAGAGGACACTCGCCGTGGCGCCCATCCTTGTGGCTCCACTCGAGCACGAGCCGCTCCTTCTCTACATCGCCGCGACAAACAAAGTCGTCAGTGTGGTCATCGTCGTCGAATGCAAGGAGGAAGGAAAGGAACATCAGGTACAGAGGCCGGTCTACTACATCAGCGAGTGCCTCACCGAGTCCAAACAGCGCTACCCGCACTACCAAAAACTGGTGTACGGGGTCTTCTTCGTGCCAAGAAAGCAGCGTCAGGACTTCATGGGTCAGCCCATAACGGTGGTAAGTGCTAACCCGCTAGCTGACATCATCCGCAACAGGGAGGCAACCGGGCGAGTAGCCAAATGGGCGGTCGAGTTGAACAACTTCGCTATCGGCTACGAGCCACGCAGGGCCATCAAGTCTCAGGCCCTCACCGATTTCTTCGTCGACTGGACCGAGACCAGCCAACCCGCCCCAGTCTATGAGGCAGCACCCTGGATCCTCTACTTCGACGGCTCAAAGATGTACGAAGGCTCGGGGGCTGGCGTGGTCCCCATCTCCCCTAAAGGAGACAAGATGCACTACGCCCTGCAGATCATGTTCCCTTGCACAAACAACGTGGCAGAGTATGAGGCCTTACTCCACGGGATTCGTATCACCGAGGAGCTTGGTGTATCGTAGCTTCATTGCTATGGCGACTCCGACGTCGTCATCCAGCAAACCATGGGAACGTGGGACGTCAACGAGCCCAACCTGGCAGCTTACACACGCCTGGTCGACCAGGTCGGTGGTCACTTCGCCGGCTTGGAGATGGAGCACATCACGAGGAAGAAGAATGACGAGGGAGATGAGTTGGCTCGCCTCGGTTCCAAGCGAATCCCGGCACCGCCTGGCGTCTTCCTCGACTCCATCCACAACCCTCCATCAAACCTATGACGGAGATCAAGCTTGCTAGCCCTCCTTCACCGGAACCCGTGCTGGTCGCTCTCGCGTTGGAGGCACCCGACTGGTGAGTCCCATACATCGACTTCCTCACCACCAAGAAGCTGCCTGAGGATCAAATCCAAGCTCGACAGATGGTTCACTGTGCCAGCGCCTACACCATCATCAACAACGAGCTGTACAAACGCAGCACCTCCAGCATTTTCCTGCGCTGTGTGGAACCCGAAGAAGGACGTCGCATTCTCAACGACATCCACTCCGGTGACTGCCGCCACCATGTGGGAGAGCCCGTTCCCTAGTCACCAAGGCGCTACGACACGGCTTCTTCTGGCTGACGGCTCACCATGACGCATGGGACATCGTACGGCGCTGTGTCGGGTGCCAGAAGTACGCCCACCAGGATCACCTGCCAGCTCAAGCACTCAAAACGATCCCCCTAACATGGCCCTTCGCGGTCTGGGGGCTCGACATGGTTGGGCCCTTCAAAAGGGCACGTGGCGGCCTAACACACCTATTGGTGGCCGTCGACAAATTCACCAAGTTGGTAGAGGCCAAACCCATAAAAAAGCTCGATGGCGCCACCGCCAAGAAGTTCCTCTAAGAGGTCATGTACCGGTTCGGATACCCGCACAACATCATCACTGACAACAACACGAACTTCACCGAAGGAGCGATGGCTGCCTTCTGCCGCGAAAAAGGCATCCGACTCGATCTCGCCTCGGTTGCTCATCCGCAGTCAAATGGGCAGGCGGAACGGATGAACCAATCGTTGCTGCACAGGATCAAGCCGCGGCTTCAAGTACCTCTGGAGAGAACACCGGGCTGCTGGTTGGGCGAGTTACCGTCTATCCTATGGGGCATTCGTACCACACCAAACCGCTCCACTGGTTACACGCCTTTCTTCATGGTGTACGGCATGGAGGCAGTCCTGCCAACAGACCTGGAGCACGACTTGCCACGAGTCGCCGCATACGACGAGGACGACAACGAGCAAGCTCGCCAAGACAGCGTCGACCTCCTCGAGGAAGAACGCGAACTCGCGGCCTCCAGGACCACCATCTACTAGCAAGGCCTACGCCGCTACCACAGCTGCCGGGTCAAAAGTCGCTCCTTTAACGAGGGGGACTTGGTTCTCTGACTAATCCAAAAGTCGGAAGGGATACACAAGCTTTATGCTCCTTGGGAGGGCCCTTTTTTCATCAGCAAAGTACTCGGCAACGGCTCCTACTACCTCATCGATATCCGCGGAGCTGACAAGAGCAGCAAGTCGGAAGAGGAAACAAAACGCCCATGGAACATCAGTCTTGATGGGGGGATACTTTATAGGTAGGCCCACGGACCCGGAAAGTAGACCCGCCAAGACCAAGAAGGCCAAAGCCGAGTCATGCATCAAGTCGCATAGGCAGGGCTGGAGACAAGCCGACCAAGGCCCATGACGGAAAAGGGACCCGTCAGGAAGGAGTCCAAGTACAACCCGGAGCTTTAACTTGGAAGGCCAAGACGTAGAGTAGGACTCTGTGTTCTAGTATGACTCGGTGTAGGTTGTAAGTCCAGAGACCCGGCCACCTTTATAAGCGGGGTCCTGGACCTTAGATCGACAAGTTCTAAGCAATCTAGAAACACCAGATTCATAGTCGCCGACTCCCCAGATAGGAGCCGGAACCTTGTAATCGAGATCAGATCTATAGAATATGAAGAGAAGCAGGAAGTAGGTCTTTACCTCTAATCAAGAGGGGCCGAACCTGGGTAAATCTGTGTCCCTAGGCGAGATTAACCTCTCCTACGTACTTCGTTCATCGATGGCCCAAGAACTCACCTTCCCAGAGGAAGGACTTGCCGTGATAACCCCACGACAGTTGGCGCCCACCGTGGGGCTACAAATGAGTGGAGTTGAGATTGTGGGAGCTGCTCGCCGGGCCATGCAAAAACTCGCCATCAGGCGAGTCCACACTGATGAGCATGGAGAAACCGAGATCGATGACTCCGGCTGGACTCCAGAGATGGAGGAAGTCGACGAGGGTTATCAGTTTGTCTTTGGAGGGATCAATGTGTTCGTCGGCATGGTTTGCGCGTCGGGTCTTCGCGCTAACTCGGCGGAATCAGTATCAGAGCCAACAGTTGTTGTCGAGTCCGATGGCGAGGAGTCGGTCGGTACATCAGAAGTCGACATCATCGCCGAGCCAGAGGTACAACTTGCTGTCAACCATGAAGAGGAGTCGCTGGCGGAGCCATGTGTGGAGCCAGATTATGACGCCGATTCAGAGTCTATCTTGCCCTTGTTCGAGGATCGGCTTGGGTACGGAATTGAGGAGGAGGATTACGCGGAGTCGCCAGTACGCGCCCGCGTCGTTGGAGTCTATATGTCTGGGAACGGCGGAAATCAGTTTGATCCAAGTCTACTAACAAAGGAAATCAATGCAAGCAATGCAGCAGAGCGGGCGGCTGAATTAGCCAGTGCTCGTGCTGCGTTAGAGAGGCAACTATCAGAAATCAACGAGGCAAATCGCAGATTGGTGGAAGAGCTGGCCCGGGTCCAGACTGAGGCCCAGGTAGTGAGGAGTCGCCAGGAAGAACTCACCTCAATTCAGCATCGCAGAGCGAGGAGTCGCCTACGTGGCGGAGTCATTGTCAACCCTACTGCTTTGTTCAACACGCCCAATGGTCCAGGCGCAGGAGCCGGGCTAGGGAGCTCATCAGCTGCAGGAGGCGGCGCAGGAGGAGGAGCACCACCACCACCAGAGGGACCCGGCGGCAACGGTACCAACGGACCGCCACCTGAAGGAGGAGTCGGAGGAGGATCAACAGGTGGTATGGGACCTCCACCTGGCAGGTTTCGTACACCAGAAGGGCATTACTCCAACCCAATGGACAACGTTCATGTGGCAACTATGAGACTAGAGAACATTGAGATACCAGAAGGAGCAGTGGGACAGGAGACCCGCCGTGCTATTGAGATGTTGAAGACAACAATGACTCAGCAAGCTCTTTATCCAGCGTTTCCAGATGCAAGTAGGCTGCACTCGACACCGTTCAACTCGGGTACGAGGAGTCGGCATGACGAGTCTCACCCGGCCAACTCTATACAAGCGCAAGGCGCCGTGAACAAGAGAGGAACAAGGAAAACATACCAACTGCCTCACGAGCTCAATTGGTGGTTGATGAAGTAAGACAGCGACAAGAGAGGGAGGCGGCCAGGGCACGGGAGGCTGAGAGGGACAGAGCCCTAGCTGGTCCAGATAACCAGCCTTAGCCAACCCGGGCGCACACAGAGGTGACTTTTCCTGGTACCTCTCCTTCACTAACAGGACCAGAGTGCCTGTCAGATGCCATCAGGTCCGAGTCTTTCCCCAGCGACTTCAAGGAGCCGCGCAAAGTTCCCAATTACAAGCCCAACATGGACCCGACTTCCTGGTTGGGCACATAAGAGATGGCGATGAGTATCCGCAATGCCACAGGTAATCTGTGTGCCAAATTCATGTACCTTATGATGGAGGGAGCAGCCAAAGTGTGGATGCGTAACTTGCCTCCTAGATCAATCAATTCTTGGGAGCAGTTGAAGTCGGCTTTCATACAGAACTTCTAGGGAACATGCAAAAAGCTTAATAACATAGAGGACTTGGAGCGGTGTGTTCAGAGAAAGGGCGAGTCTGCAAGGCATTGGATGAAGCGGGTGTCGGAGATCATCAACTCATCGCAAGGACTCCCAACAATTTCAGTGCTAATGGCAATAGAGAGAAATTGCAGCTACAATCCCTTGAGCTGGAAGCTGGGTCGCATGAAGGGGAGCCTGAATCAAGGTATTCCCCTTACGATCGGCGAGATCATGGCAGATGCTAATAAGCACGCTGCCACAGACAAAACAAAGGATCAGGAGGAAGGGCCTAAAGGACATGGTGGCAATTGTCAGAACCAGAATCAAAATCAGAACCAGAACCAGGGGAGTAACAAGCGGCCATATGGAGACAACTCTGACCTAGTGGCTAAGACAAACACTGGGGTCAGACGCAAGGACAACAATTCTCAAGGGTATCAGGGGCGTAGGCCAACCACAGAGGAGGTTCTGGCGAGTCCATGCCCTAAACACGCCAGAAACGACAAGTGTGGTCACACCTTGGGACAATGCGTAGATTTGCAGCGTGCCAGATTACCAGGACCAAGAAATAGAGGCAACAACAATGGATATAGAGGAAACAATGGTGATGGAGGACCCGGCAATAACCTTAACCAACCTCAAGGAGGAGGTAACCAACATGGCGGGTTCCAGCAGAACCCGAAGCAGCTTCACGATGACAATGGGCAGTATTACATCACAACTCGGCCATAGAACCCGAGTCGTGGCAATTACCATGTCTTCACAACAAGCACATCCAAGCATGCCAAGAAATTAAAGGTTAGAGCTGTCAATGCGGTGGAGCCGGCAATCCCACAGTGGCTCAGGTGGTCAGAACAAACCATCACATGGAGTCGGGCAGATCATCCACCAAGAGTCGACGACCCAGGGCAGCTAGCCTTGGTGGTGGCACCTCAAGTTGGGGGCTACACATTGAACAAAGTGCTCATGGATGGTGGAAGTAGTATCAACATCTTATATTATGACACATTCAAGAGGATGCAGCTGCAAGATAGGCAGCGAATACCCACTGAGACAGTTTTTCATGGAATCGTACTAGGGAAGTCAGCCAAGCCAATCGACAAGATTTATCTTGAGGTTGCTTTTGGCAAAGTGGAGAATTTTCGTTCAGAGATTATGCCTTTTGAGGTGGTGGATCTCAAGAGTCCATACCATGCTCTCTTTGGTCGACCAACATACTTTAAGTTTATGGCAAGACCATGCTATGTTTACTTGAAGCTCAAGATGCCAGGTCCAGCAGGAGTCATTACAGTCAATGGTAGCAGACAGATGGCATTGGAGTGTGAACTAGGAGATGCAGCAATGGCTGAGACAGCTTGTGCTCAAGAGGAGCTGGAATTTTATAAGGCAAACGTGGACCCGGAGGACAACTCGGTCCTTAAGAAGCCAGCCACAGAGGAGAAGATGAAATTCAAGTCAGCTCATGACACAAAGCAAGTCGACTTCACCCCTAGTGATTCTTCCAAGCAGTTCACCATTGGGGCACACCTTTCTGATAAATAGGAAAGCGCGCTCGTCGAGTTCATCCGTGAGAACCGGGACATCTTTGCATGGAAGCCATCGGACATGCCAGGAGTCCCGAGAGAACTCGCCAAGCACAGCTTACACGTTAACCCTAATGCAAGACTAGTTAAGCAAGGTCTACGCAAGTTTCACGATGACAGTAGGAAAGCCATCGGAGAAGAGGTGGCTCGGCTCCTCGCAGCCGAGTTCATCAAGGAAGTCTTTCACCCAGAGTGGGTAGCCAATCCAGTGCTAGTGCCAAAGAAAACAGGAGAGTTGCGCATGTGCATTGACTTCACGGGTCTTAACAAGCATTGCCCTAAGGACCCGTTTGCATTGCCTCATATTGACCCGATCATTGACTCCACAGCAGGGTCAGAGTTACTTTGTTTTTTGGATGCCTATTCAGGGTACCACCAGATCAGACTCAACATAGAGGATGAGCTGAAGACGTCTTTCATCACACCCTTTGGAGCATTTTGTTATACAACAATGCCCTTTGGACTCAAGAACGCAGGAGCTACATATCAGAGGTGCATCCAGAATTGTTTCAAAGAACAGATTGGAAGGAATATTCACGCTTATGTGGATGACGTAGTTGTCAAGTCTCAAAAGGCCGACTCTCTGATAACAGACCTGATAGAAACCTTTGATAACCTGCGCAAGTACAAGATGAAACTCAACCCAACCAAGTGTGTTTGTGGAGTCCCTGCAGGCAAACTCCTAGGCTTTATTGTTTCAGAGAGAGGCATTGAAGCAAACCCAGAGAAAATCAAGGCTATTCGTAATCTGCAGAAGCCGACTTGTCTAAAGGACGTTCAGAAACTCGCTGGTTGTGTAGCAGCTCTTAGCAGATTCATCTCAAGACTCGGAGAGAAGGCAGGTCCTCTCTACCGACTCTTGAAGAAGTCAGACAAGTTCATATGGGATAAAGAAGCCGATGATGCTTTTGAAGGCTTGAAGAAAACCCTATCATCAGCACCAGTACTTGCAGCCCCTACAGATAAGGAGCCCATGCTATTATATGTGGCTGCCAATGAAAGGGTGGTCAGTGCAGTAGTAGTTGTGGAACGATCGGAGGAAGGAAAAGAGTATCCAGTGCAGAGTCCTGTTTATTACATCAGTGAAGTCCTCACAGAGTCAAAGCAAAGGTACCCTCAATGGCAGAAGCTAGTCTATGGAGTTTTCCTTGCAAGTAGGAAGCTTAAGCATTATTTCCAAAAGCATCCAATCAAAGTGGTGAGTTCAGCACTGCTAGCTAATATCATACACAACAGAGATGCAACAGGTCGAGTCGCCAAGTGGGCAATCGAGTTGGGTCCTTACCATATCACATATGAGCCTAGGACAGCAATTAAATCTCAAACTTTGGTCGACTTTGTTAATGATTGGACTGATTGCACGTCCTCACCAAGTTCACCTTGCACCAAATATTGGACAATGCACTTCGACGGGTCCAGATAGCTAGAGGGCTCAGGAGCCGGCGTGGTCCTAACTTCACCAAAAGGAGATAAGTTGGCATATGTCCTTCAGTTGCATTTTGACTGTACAAACAACATGGCAGAGTATGAGGCTTTGCTACATGGCCTGCGTTTGGCCAAGGAGATGAATATCAAGCATATCAGGTGCTTTGGAGACTCGGATCTTGTAGCTCAGCAAGTATCTGGAACCTGGGACTCGAAGGATGCAAACATGGCGGCTTATAGAAGAGCAGTCGAACAGATAGCCGGGTTCTTTTTTGGTTATCAAGTGGTGCATATTGATAGATGCAACAACGAGGCCGCAGATGCGTTATCACGACTCGGCTCTCGTCGAGAGAAAGTACCCCCAAATGTATTTGTGGATGAACTTCACTACCCATTAGTCAAGTTGCACTCAGAGGAGGAGTTAGCCTCCCCAGATCCAGAGTTGGCACTGGTGGCAGCAGTACGAGCAATACTAGCATGGACAGATCCCTACCTTGCATATCTCCTTAGGGGTGAACTCCCACAGGATGAAGTCAAACTGTTGATGGATTAGATCAACGGTGAAGATACGGGACTATGTACGCGCGGGCATCGTCGATGTGGGTTAGTATAAGAACGACATGGGAGAAAGGATTTATACAGCTTCAGGACCCTGGAAACATCATCCGGTAATATCCCTACGTGCTGTTTGTGGTTAGGTCTTATTCCTCTCATGGTGGAAGCCGCCGATGAGGCGGCTCCTCTATTGTGTATATCGGGCTCTGTCCCGTCTGTCTTGGTTGTGCTGGGTCTGTCCAGGCTTGTCTAAGTTGTCCCTCTTGGTGCTCCTGGCTCCTCCTTATAAAGGTGGAGGGCCGGGTTACAGGTAGAGTCCTTTTAGGACCCGGCTAATCTATTACAAGTTGGAAAGGTGAGTCTTTGTCCTAATCTGACAGTGGAGTCGGCCTGCTGGGCCACCCCGGATGGGCCACGTTAATCCTCCTTGCGGGTACCCGTGTCCCATATCCCTGACAGTAGCCCCCGAGCTTTTGGGTGACTCGTAGAGTCATGCGGAAGGTCTTGATTTGTTGAAGAAATGGGACACAGAATCCGTGCCGGGTTCTTTTCCGGCTTGTAGATGTAGCGCTTTGCCGAGTTGTAGACGTCGATGATGTCGCGGCACCCAGCTTCAGCATTTGCCGAGTTGTCGATGTAGACTTTGCTGGGTTGTCGATGTAGATGTTGCCGGGTTGTCGTTGTAGATTTTGTCGGGTTGTCGTTGTAGATTTTCCCGAGTTGTCGATGTAGGCGTTGCCGAGTTATCGATGTAGGCGTTGCCGAGTTGTCGATGCCAGCTTCGCTGGCCGACTCGTTAATGCCGTCTTCTCCTGCCGACTTGTCAATGCCGGCTTCTCCAGGCGACTTGTCAATGCCGACTTCTCCAGGCGACTTGTCAATGCCGACTTCTCCAGGCGACTTGTCAATGCCGACTTCTCCAGGCGACTTGTTAATGCCGACTTCTTCTGTCGACTTGTTAAAGCCGGCTTCTTCGGCCGACTTGTTTTGAAGTGAGTCGGAAATTTTCTCCGAGTCCTTTTGACGAGTTGTATGACTTTGCTCGAGCTTGTTTACACTAGTATATGTATAGCCCCCAAGCACCGAGTTGTTAACTTGTGACGGCTTGGAGCTTGTATTGATGACTCATAACTTCAGATGATGTAGCCCCCGAGTGCCGGGTCGTTTGCCTGCGACGACTCGGGACTCCTTGATGTATAACTCACGACTCTCAGATGATGTAGCCTCCGAGTGCCGGGTTGTTAGCCTGTAACAACTTGAAGATAAAAACTTTTGGAATTTGATTACTGCTTAACTTGTAGGAAAACCTGATCCGTGAGTAGCCCCCAAGCGCCGAGTTGTTGGCCTGCGACAACTTGGAGCCCCCAACTCTGTATTCCCTTTGACTTAAACTGAAAACTTGATAACATGTAGGCCCCAAGTGCTGGGTTGTTTGCCTGCAGCAACTCGGAGCTTAAAACTTTTTGAACTTGATTGATGCTTGAGCTGACTTGGTTCTTATAACCCTTCTTAGTTTTATACTGATGAATAAGTAGGCCCTGCCCGGTCTTTGCTAATTAGCAGCCAGTTTGTTGTACAGGTTGCATCTGACTTACCAGATAAAACTAAGGATAAGTTGGCATCTGAGCCAGGTCAATGAGTCTAGAACTTGGCTTTTTCCTGAAAGACAAGCCCCCAAGGACCTAATGATCAAAGTTAATAAAGGCGCACTTACTGGGTGTCTCGGCAAAACTCTTATTGTAGAGAAGCCGGCTTTATCCCTTTGATCACAATAATCATGTTATAATGTTGCAGAGCTCTCTGGGCTCGTTGGTGTTGCGGAGCTCTCTGGGCTCATTGGTATTACGGAGCTCTCTGGGCTCGTTGGTATTGCGGAGCTCTCTGGGCTCATTTGTGTTGCGGAGCTCTCTGGGCTCGTTGGTATTGCGGAGCTCTCTGGGCTCGTTTGGGTTGCGGAGCTCTCTGGGCTCGTTGGTGATATATAAGCTGGAGTATAGAGACATTGATATTTTTTAGAAATCCCTTTGTGGTGTAACTAAATATTTCCAATAAATCTGATGCAAGTTATAAAGAACTTGACTTTTAAAGAAATCCATTGCGAGCAATATATAACTCGACTTTGAAAAAATCCGGTGCAAGCAGTAGATAGCTCGACTTTGAAAAAATCCGGTGCAAGCAATAGCTCGACTTTGAAAAATCCGTTGCGAGCAAAGGATAGCCCGACTGTAAATAAATTTGGTGCGAGCTATTTGAGAGCTCGACTTTTTAGAAATCCATGGCGGGTTAAAAAACCCAACTTTGAGATTTGGCTATATTAAGCCTCAAAGAATCGATTTGATATGCCACCTATAATTTTCTGAGATAATAACGGTACTCAACTGATATTAGCCCCTTGCATTATTATTTAAAACTTACTTTGTAACCTTCTGGATTATCTCTGCAATTTCTTTATAAACCAGATATATAGCTCTCGGAATTAACCCAGAATTAACTTAAAGGGGCTGACTTTATATAATTTAACTGAATTGAATAAAATATGAAATTTAAATAAAAAGGCGACTTAGCTCTTTGAAGTTTGTTCGCGAACTGTCGAGGCCGACTCGTCGAGGTCATCCGAGTCTTCCTGACTCGGTTGCCGGCTCCCCTGATTGCTCCCGCGTACGTCTTCCGTCGGGACATCCATGTACAGGCTACTACTTGGTAGCACTTTATAATAGATTTGATTTGATCCACGTGGATACTAGTAGACTACTAATAGCACTTTGTTTCCTCTTCTTTCTTTTCTTTCCCTGATGATTTTCTTTCCTCTTTCACGTGTAGTCCAGGAAATGATAAGCTTGCTCCCTTGATCGCTTACTTTTTTTTCCTCAATTCTTGTGCACATACTAGTACCACCCGGCTTATTTTTCTCCTTTCTTTTTTCTGATGACGTGGTAGTTTTGACTCGTGCGGGTACTTGTTGTATTCGATTTTTCTGCCCTTTTTTTCTTGTCGTTGTCGACTTCATGCGTTTACACCGCAGGTCGGACTCCAATTGCCCAAGGTTACACGGATATGACGCTGGCTTCTGTACTTGCCTTGTAGATCGGATCGGAACTTTGAGCCATGCTGGGTTCTCTTCAAACTTGATCAATTTTGGCATTTGAGACGCGCTGATTTTGCTGACTCAGGCGCACGCGAGGGCATTGATGACGTCGATCCCCCACGTCCGTATGATGAACATCTTGATGCGTTCGACTTGATTGACCGATGCGGTGATGAACTTGCCGTCGTCGTTGATGAAGATTGGACCCATCGAATTGTGAATCCACGCGCACTTAGCCCCACGGTGGGCGCCAATGTCGATGGATTAGATCAACGGTGAAGATACGGGACTATGTACGCGCGGGCATCATCGATGTGGGTTAGTATACGAACGACACGGGAGAAAGGATTTATACAGCTTCGGGACCCGGGAAACATCATCCGGTAATATCCCTACGTGCTGTTTGTGGCTAGGTCTTATTCCTCTCATGGTGGAAGTCGCCGATGAGGCGGCTCCTCTATTGTGTATATCGGGCTCTGTCCCGTCTGTCTTGGTTGTGCTGGGTTTGTCCAGGCTTGTCTAAGTTGTCCCTCTTGGTGCTCCTGGCTCCTCCTTATAAAGGTGGAGGCCGGGTTACAGGTAGAGTCCTTTTAGGACTCGGCTAATCTATTACAAGTTGGAAAGGTGAGTCCTTGTCCTAATCTGACAGTGGAGTTGGCCTGCTGGGCCACGTTAATCCTCCTTGCGGGTACCCGTGTCCCATATCCCCGACACAAACAGAGACAGCTGATAAGGTGATGCAAGTCCTACACAGTCATTGATGGCGAGTTGTACAGAAGGAGTGTCACTAGAGTATACCAGAGGTGTGTGTCTCCAGAGGAGGGCAGGCAAATATTGCAAGAGATTCATGCAGGTGATTGTGGTCATCATGCATCCACTAGATCCTTGGTGTCAAAAGCTTTCAGGCACGGGTTCTTTGGTTAACAGCACATCTGGACGCAGAAAAGATAGTACGAGTCTGTGACGGATGCCAAAGGTACGCAAGGCAAGACCACGTGCCAGCCCAAGAACTCAGAACTATTCCTATCACTTGGCCGTTTGCAGTTTGGGGGCTTGACATGGTTGGTCCTTTCTTAAAGTCGCCCTGTCAGAAGACCCATCTGCTAGTAGCAGTTGACAAGTTCACCAAGTGGGTGGAAGTCGAACCCGTCAGCAGACTCGACGGAGCATCAGCAGTGAGATTTTTCAAGAAAATAGCAAACACGCTTTGGATATTGTCATAGCATCATTACAGATAATGGTACCAACTTATCAGTTGTGGAGATGGCCAAGTTCTGTGGCGAGAACAACATCAGACTCGACC
>QRDG01002207.1:0-60327 GCA_012064385.1 Puccinellia tenuiflora | reverse complement strand
TTTTGCACCAGCAGTGCATCATTACAAAGTTTAAACACCAGTAGCACATTATTACAAAAATTCAAAATTCATCCAAGGGATGATCCTCCAGAGGAGTCGACTTCTCAGATGGAACTGGGGAGTCCTTCTTCACAGGAGACTTGTTCTTTGTTTGAGCTGCAGAGGTAGGAGCCGGCTTCACAGGAGGCTTGGTGGTGACTCTTTTCGTTTGAAAACCGGTGCCTCTGGGACTCTTCATGTGCTTAGCCAGCTCTTCTTGTTTCTGGGCGTCACCAGAGATAGCTCTTGAAGGAGTGGGCGCAGCAGGAGTCTTCAATATAGGCTCGGCACCAGGAGCAGGAGCCGCCGGTGATGAGGAACTCAGCGCAGCAGACGAAGAGGGGACACCAGCTGAGTCCTGTGAGGGGCGGCCAAATTTTACAATCTTAGGAGTCTCTGGAGCAACCCTTTTGTTCTCCAAGTCATAGTGATGAACCCATACCTCAGGGTCCATCTTGTTGGCAATCTCACAAGCGTATGGCCGCACCAGCTTTTCCTCAGCTTTGAAGTCGTCCTGGGTGAAGGGTTTGCCATCCTCATGTTGTTCTGGCTTTCCCATAGTAAGCAGTGCCGGCTCTAAGACAGTGGGATAATAACTGTGGGCTAGGGCAAGGATTCTGATGGATGCTCTCCTCAAAGAAGATTGCTTCCACAGCCGCATATACCCTGGTGCCCTAGACAACTCGTCCACCAGACGTTCAGGTTCTTTGGGGCACTTGCCCTTAGCATTCAGATATTTCACCACACACGGGCTCCCTCTTGCAGTCCATGACAGTGGTCAAGCATCTCATGAAGTTGTTTGCTAGTGGGCAGCTTGAGTTTTGGGGAGTCAGCCCCTGCAGAAAGGAAATCTTTCATCGTCAGTCTAAAAGTAGTTCAGAAAAGTGCAAAGAAGGAGTAAGCAAAGGCACAAGCTTACCAAATATATGTTGGCACATGGCCCCAATGCCTTTGCGGCAGGTGTCAAAGACAGCTTTCAGATCATTGTGTGCCTTTTGGGCAATTCTTTTAGCATCTGCAGATTCTTTCTTCACCTGCTCCAGTTGAGCAGATAAAGCTTTCAGCTCCTTCTCCAATTGAAGAGAGTGCTCTTTCTCAGCTTGAGCAGACCTGGCACTAGCAGCTGCCTGGTCCTCTAGCTCCTTCATATCCCTCTTCATCTTGGAGATAAGGCTCTGCAATCACAAGTCAAATTTTTACAAGTCAGAATTGACAAGTCATAGCTTACAAGTCAGAATTGACAAGTCATAGCTTACAAGTCAGAATTGATAAGTCAGATTTTACAAGTCAGTTTTACAAGTCAACGCAGAGAACTCATGAGCTCCAAGTTGTCACAAGTTAACAACTTGGCGCTTGGGGGCTACTCAGGAGTCAAAATTTTCTCTCACAACCAGCAGGCATGGGTCCTAGTCAACAAGTCATCAGCTCCAAGTCGTCACAAGTCAACAACTTGGCGCTTGGGGGCTACTCGCAGAGCGGAAATTTTTTCTACAAGTTAAGTACTAGTAAATTGCACTGATTTGTAGCTCCAAGTTGTCGCAGGCTGACAACTCGGCGCTTGGGGGCTACTCATGGAAAAGTTTTTTGGTCCAAGGACCCGACAGACAGCAAATCAGCAACCCCGAGTCCTAGTAGAGCTAAGGACTCAGTGCTTGGGGGCTACAGTGTGCAAATTTTTTCTACACAGCAGTTGAGTTCAATTTCAAAGCAAAGCACCTATCCTAGTCACAAGTCACCACAGACAGGTGCTTGGGGGCTACTGCAATAGGAGGCTATCAGAAAGCGTAAAGGATAAAAGTTATAAGAGCTTACGTTATGAATCATGTGAAGGGACCTAAGAGCCGCTTGCTCATCATCCTTTAGCCTGGCGGATTGATCGTTCAGGTCGACTGCTTCAGCATAAGCTTCAGAGAAAGACATATTGTCAGACACCCGAAGTCGGCTGTAGTCAATAGAGGACTTGGCCTTGTCGTTCGGTTGAGCTACAGGAGCCGCCTTCGGAGGAGCCGGATGAGCTTGAGGCGTGGTGACAGGAGTCCTAGTCCCAGAGGAGGGCTGGACCACCAGTGGAGTCGCTTCCCGAGTCCTTGAAGGGGACTCGAGAATAGTGGGTGTTGTAGTTGCACCAGCAGTCCTCGTGCTTGTTGTCTGAGAAGCCGAAGGAGGAACAGGCCCACGAGCCGATGTGACATCAGTCATACCTGGGAGCTTGGTGACCTTGACACAAGGCCGAGCCCTGAAATAGACAAAGTCAGGAGTCAGCAATAAATCTAGTGAAAAGGAAAAGCAGAAGTCATTTGAATGCAAATAGAGTAAACAGAGAAGTCATACCCAGCATTAGTCTCCAGGTCCAAGGAGGCCTGAGAGTCTGAAGAGGGCATAGACATTCCGGAGTGTTAGGAGCCGTCTTTGCTAGGAGGAGAAGCCGACTTCCGTTGGTGCGAAACTGGCAGAGGCTCAGGAGTCTCTGCGGGCCCATCGGAGCGCAATTTTCTCTTCCTAGCAGCAACAACGCTCTGCACACGTTCTTCAGGCTTAGCAGGTGAGCGAGTTGATCCAAGGACTCGTGAAAGGGGTACCTTGGGGACAGCCTCTCGAGACACATTGTTATTGGAAGCCGGGGATGAAGAGGAGTGACTTTTCGCAGCTGAGGACTCCTCGGATGAGGTTGGCTGAGCAGCCGCGGTGTCAGAAGTCGTGTGAGCCTGCTCAGTAACAGGAGCCTCCGGGGAGGACTCATCCTCATCAATATCCTCTACAATAGGAGCCTCTGGAGAGGACTCCTCATCCTCATCGTCGTCATCATCATCATTTGCAGCAGGGGCCTCCTGAGAGGACTCCTCGTCTGCATCATCCTCAGCATCCTCTGCCACAGTAGTCTGTTCTGTGACAGGAGTCTCTTCTTCAACCTCAGCCTCAGCTTCAGTTTCATTCTTAGTGCCAGCTCCAGAGGCCGGCTTCCAGAAGGAGTCGGTGAGCTGCAAGAGAGTCAGAGAAGATGAGTTAACAAGCGATACAGATAAAAGCAAGTTAGAAATGTGGTAAAGTGTAAAGCTTACATCAGGAGCCGGATTGGTGGAGTAGAAGGGCTGGAGCCCAAAGTGCGCCTGGTCCTTCACCGGCTTACCGGTCAGCTTTTTGATGAGCCGGCCAAGTTCAGTACCGTCTAACAGTTGCTCCGTCACCCGGAGGTCGTCACCCGCGCAGCGAGTATACGTACAAATGAGCGAGTCCTATGACTCAGCGGCTGAATCCTCCAAGTGGTCCAGCATCGAACAAGATCCATGTTCTCCAAATTGCGAGATAGAAGAGCTCGAATTCGGACGATCAGAGACTCGACTTTTGGCCGGGCGGTCTCCGGGCACCTAGCCTTCATAAGGGGAGTCGCCTCGAGGCGATCTTCAGAGAATAGTGGGAGTTTAGGTTCATCTGCAGGAGAGGTATCCTTGCAGTAAAAGAAGGTTTTTTGCCAATCCTTGATGCGGTTAGGAAAGACAGGCTTGGGAAAGACAGAATGAAGGCGCCGTTGAAGAGCGACGGCGCCGCTTTGCAGAAGGGGGCCGCCAGATGTTTCAGGTTGGGGATTGCAGTAAAAGAGCTCAAGCCAGAGATCAAGATTTGGCTTGATTTGGAGGTAGTCTTCACACAAAGTGACAAAATTGGATAAGGTAAGGATGGAATTGGGAGCCAAGTCATGAATCCGCAGCTTATAGAAGTCAAGGAGCTGGCGGAAGAAAAGGTTACCCGGGGGCGTGAATCCGCGGAACATGTGTTCTGTGAAAATCACAATCTCATCCTTCGCGGGAGCGGGCACCATCTCATCCCCTGGGGCCCGAGCCTTTACATTGGACGGGAGAAGGCCAGTCAGCCGGTGCGTCTTCAATTGCTCAGCCGTAATCGTAGATCCGCCCCAATCGGCGGAGATCGAGCGCTTGGAAGAAGGAGCTTTAGCGGCGGATGTCAACCGTCCTGCTCGACGAGGAGGCCTTGGCCTTGGAGGCAACCTTGGCGCGCTTGGGTGCCATGGTGAGCGGGCGGTGCGTGCTGCGCGCGGGAAAGAAAGGAGCAAAGAGAAAAGGGGAATTTGAGGCGAAAGGGACAAGTGAGGGTTTTAGGTCTTACCCTTTGCAATTTATAAGAGGGGAAAAATCCTAAGTGGGTACAGTAACGGTCCACCACAGATAAGTGGATAACGGTTCAGTGGCTAAAAGCCAGACAGGAAATGATAATAGAAACTAAAGTCACAGAAGTGGAAGGAGTCGGCTTGTCTCAGAATGGCGAGTCCTGTGACAGTGAAAGAATTCATCTTGGAGCTAGCAGCAAGCGACTTCTGAGCCTGTGATCCAAATTGGAGAAGTCGAGTCAAGAAGTCGAACCAAGGAGTCGGAGGAAGCCGCCAAAGTTGCACCCAAGATAAATTCGGGGGCTACTGATGGGGGGATACTTTATAGGTAGGCCCATGGACCCGGAAAGTAGACCCGCCAAGACCAAGAAAGCCAAAGCCGAGTCACGCATCAAGTCGCATGGGCTGGGCTGGAAACAAGCCGACCAAGGCCCATGACGGAGAAGGGACCCGTCAGGAAGGAGTCCAAGTACAACCCGGAGTTCTAACTTGGAAGACCAAGACGTAGAGTAGGACTCCGTGTTCTAGTGTGACTCGGTGTAAGTTGTAAGTCCAGGGACCCGGCCACCTTTATAAGCGGGGTCCTGGACCTTAGATCGATAAGAAATCAAGAAGCCATCAAGTTCTAAGCAATCCATAGTCGCCGACTCCCCAGAGAGGAGCCGGAGCCTTGTAATCGAGAATCCATCCAATCAATAAAGAGAAGCAGGAAGTAGGTCTTTACCTCGATCAAGAGGGGCCGAACCTGGGTAAATCTGTGTCCCTAGGCGAGATTAACCTCTCCTACGTACTTCGTGCATCAATGGCCCCAGAACTCACCTTCCCAGAGGAAGGACTTGCCGTGACAACCCCACGACACGCACCAACGTGAACAGTCGATCTGGTGGTGCTTGTGTGGTACCGGATGATAAAAGGTGGAGATGGACTGGATTTGATGCCGGGCGCTTGGATCAGAGGTGATGCCGGCCGCTTGGATCAGACCCGACCTAAAGTTGAACTGTCATGTTTCTCGTTTCCATTCCTTCTTCGGCATCATGATTCGCAACTTCAGTTTGTCCACGACGCGAGAGCGCGCCGTCCGCCCGATCCAGACGAGCAGCCCTTGCTGAATTGCACGTGATGTACTATCACTACGGGAAAGACACAAGATGCCGACGGCCAGGACATACGCCGACGGCCAAATATCGGGGCCGTCGGCGTAGACCTCGACCAGGCTAGACTTGGTCTTTCCTTTTTTATTTTAGCTACGCCGACGGCAATGCCGTCGGTCTATATTTTCTGTTTTTTTTTTTTAGATACGCCGACGGCATGCCGTCGGCCTTTATATATATTTTTTTTTGAGATACGCCGACGGCAATGCCGTCGGCCTATATTTTCTGTTTTTTTACTTACTCACCGTTTTGAGCATAACTTTTGCATTGGAAGTCGGATTTCGATGTTCTTTAGCTCGTTTCGAAGAGGATAAGTAGATCTGCATCATCATACACATTGCTCAAACTATATTCTTCAAAAAAAAATCATGAGCAAGGACAAAAAATTCCATGTCCAAATGGGTTTAGCCGAAGAGGGGCTCCGGAGCGTCGGAATCGAACCAAAAGTTAGGTGGTGCCATACCAAGTGGGTACAAGTATGTTTTGGGTTGTAAATGCCCAAGATTCCACTCCGGGATGTTAGAGGCTTCACCGTCATCAGTTTCTCTCTAGTGAGTTTCTAGACTTACACGTGGAAACTCCCACTTCGGTCGAATTGGAGGGTATAACTTTGTTTTGGGACTTCCTAGGGTCCACCCTAACACAACCAAGCAAAGATTTGCACTTTTCTACCCCATTTTGACGTCGGTACCGGCTGTAGTCGTATAAGACTGGTTTTTCTCTTGCGGGGCTAGGTTTTAACCGGAGAGGGGTTGTAGAGCGTCAGGATCCCAGCACAAGCTAGGAGGTGCCATACCATGTGTGTACAAGTTTGTTATGGGTTTTGGATGGCCAACATTGCACTCCGGGGTGTGACCTGCTTCACCGGCATCCACCTCTCTCTAGTGAGTTTCATGACTTATAGCCTGAAAGTCCCAGATCAGACAAACATGAGGAAATCTTGTCAAGAGTGGGGTTATACCTTGTGACTTCCTAGGGCCTAGCCTAAGACAACCAAGCAACTAGTTACACTTTGCTACCTCATTTTGACGTCGGTACCGACTTTAGTCGTATAAGTCTGGTTTTTCTCCAGTGGGGCTAGGGTTTCACCGGAGAGGGGCTCCGGAGCGTCGGGTTCCCACCACAAGCTAGGGGGTGGCATACCATGTGTGTACAAGTGTGTTATGGGTTTTGGATGGCCAAGATTGCACTCCTGGGTGTGACCTGCTTCACCGGCATCCACCTCTCTCTCTAGTGAGTTTCATGACTTATAGCCTGAAAGTCCCAGATCGGACAAACATGAGGAAATCTTGTCAAGATTTGGGTTGTACCTTTTTCTTTTGACTTCCTAGGGCCTAGCCTAACACAACCAAGCAACTAGTTACACTTTGCTACCCCATTTTGACGTCGCTACCGACTTTAGTCGTATAAGTCTGGTTTTTCTCCAGTGGGGCTACGGTTTCACCGGAGAGGGGCTAGCCTAACACAACCAAGCCGGAGGGAAACTTGTCAAGAGTTGGGTTATGGATGATATGAATGTCATATTTGGATTTATCTCATTTTTCTAATCGATTTAGACATATTATTTGTCAAATTTCGATTTACGGATTTATAGATATGAATTATTCAATATTAAATGGAAAAAGGCAAATAAGTTAATTATTATTTGAATTCAAGAATATTTTAATTCAAGATTATTATTAATGATTCATTTTTTTTATTCAAATAATTATTTGGATTCATAAAATAAAGGTGTGTGACATCATAGTCCATGGGTTAATAGGATTGATAGACTACTATTGTCAGTAAAGCATCTGTTATTTCTAGGTAGCTCACAGGGAAGGAACTAAGAAGTTAAGCGTGCTGGGGCTGGAGTAGTCTGAGGATGAGTGACCTGTGGGGCGTACATCTTAATAATCTATGTGCTCACGGAGTAGCTTCAAAGAAAATCGATATTTTCGTGTCATGTGTAAAAAAGATAACTTGATGCTAAAAATGATTTTTTACGTGACATATTTTTATCTTATTTACATAGACCATAGAAAATGCCGTTTTTTTCGCGAAACTTGGCGTGCTCTCATAAAATGTGGAGAGGTACGTGCCAATTTTTTGTTCTGAATTTTTTGACATCTTAAAATAATTTTTTCGACGACGGGAGCATATACTCCCACTTGTCGAATTGAATTTTCCTGGCGCCACCTTCATATTCAATGGTGACTCTCAAATAAACATCCTCTTTGTCTATCTAAGAGTCATTTCAGACAATTTGGGAGTCCATCGTTTAGAGCAACTCCAACGTGGTGTCCCGTGTTCGTTACTGTTCACATGGACAGAGAGCAAGACCAAACGCAGGGACGCAAATCGTTTTTGTCAGCCCATGTGTCTGTGGGGATACAAACCCAATCCAAATTTGGGATACCGGTTGCACTGACTCCTGCCAGATCTCACCTTTAGGGCTCCTTTGATTCATATGATTTTCAAAGGATTTATGTAGGATTGAAATCCTGTGAAAATTTTCCTTTGCGAGCCATTTGATTCACATCCCATAGAATATATTTCCATAGGAATCTTGTAGTGTAAATCTTATAAGAAAATAACATGAGGTCTAACCCCACGAAAAATTCCTTCACCACAATTAAATGGAGTGGCTCTTCCCATAGGATTTAATTGGACATACCCTTCCATTTCTACGAATTTTCTATTTTTATGTTTTTCCTATCCTATGAATCAAAGGACCCCTTAGTGGAAGTAAATAAGAAGCTAAAAGAGGGAAACAGAACGTGGCAAAATGAGCACATGCTTCTCTTCCTGTTTCATGGATAACTAAAAATTCGTCGTTATTGTTTTTTCTTGTTTTAACGATAAATAAAATAATCAGTGCCCAAAGACTTTGTATCTTCTTCTTTTTTTGCGAACAGAAGACTTCTGAAATTGGGTAAAGCTGAACGAACCGTTGTGCAAGAATCAAGTGGAATGGTCATGGTCATGAGCACTTGAGCACATGGTATAAGTGTTAGACATATATTTAGCTTACATCATTACATGTACTTATTTGGTAGTATAGGATTTGTACCGTAAGAAAAAAAAAAGATCCACGTTCATAAAATGTGCTCGACTGTTCGAAACAAGGGGCTTAGACAAGGATTCAGACATTTGGAGTCCAAAAGAAATGCACCTACTCTTCAAAAAAAAAACACCTAGTCGTCTCTCGTCCGGTCAAACAACAAACACATGCAACTTCATTTTATTTATTTATTTTTGAACTGAACAAACATGCAAACCGTCTCGCAGTCCATATCTCCGTTCAAGCTTGACTGCAAATATAAAACTCGCTCGAGACAGAACGAAGGCGCACACACGACTCTTCTCTCCCTGACCCCGACTCCATCCTACTGCTCTGCTGTCTGCTCCAACTACCACTTCGCCTTGCCTCCTCCTCACTAGCTCCACCCACCGAAGCAAAAGATCCGAAGCGCCGGCGCGAACGCCCGGCATGGCCGCCTCGTGCAGGGAGTTCACTGGCGTCGCGCGGCCGGCGACCACTGCGCTGCAGTCCCGCCGGAGCAGCCGGAACGAGCTCTGCTTCTCGCCGCTGGAGCAAAAAGATCAGCAGGGGCGAAGGAGGAGGAGGAAGCCGGGTGGACGGGGCGTGCAGGTGGTGGTGGCGGCCGTGAGCGAGGAGCTACCGAGGCTGGCGCCGGCCCCCGGGAAGGGCCAGGCGGCGGTGGCGGGGAAGGTGGCGGTGCGGGCGGCGCTGACGGTGCGGCGGAAGCACAAGGAGGACCTCAAGGAGGCGGTGGCCGGCCACCTCGACGCGCTCTGGGACATGGTCGGACGGGGAGTCGTGCTCGAGCTCATCAGCACCAAGATCCATCCAAGTACGCAGCAACGCCAGAATACATCTCTCTTCTCTCTCTTTCTTTCTTCTCCCATTCATTTCTTGCTAGCTTTTTCCCCGAGTTGACTTGCTCAATCGAGCTGTTGGATCGTAGCAGTTCGCAATATACTAGCTTTGCTTTTGATCCGCGATCGGGTTATTTTAGAGCTGGTAGATATGCGAAGTTGATGCCTTTCCGGGATTCTGCTTCGTCCGCTCTTGTTGGTCCTATAATCATAATTGGTATATATAGGTGTCAGCCAGGAGCCCAGGACCAGGAGATGCTAATATAACTGGAGTAGATGCACACACACGATCATCGATTCTCCAATAATGGTGTCTGTGATATATGGGCATGTGGGTGTTTGCTCTAGGATATTCTATTCCCACGGATCCCCATCATAAAAGACGGTGTGAACCGATTTGGACCTACTCTATTTCCCACGTTTTTTTTGTTTTGCTGCCGACATCTTGCACAAAACTGCAAATTCAGAAGATCTGAAGGATGGAGAATGAAGAAATCACTCCCCAACCATGCAAAGCTTGGACTGGAATTTATTTTATTTTTTGGACAGAGAGCTTGGATCGGAATCACTTTGCAGTACTGCAGTCAGCATGCTTATCTATCCATCCCGTCATTATTATTCCAGCGAAAGCTCATGCAGTACTCAGATTTTGACTATTCTTCGCCACTGCCACATCGTGACGCTGACGATCCATCGTATGATTGGCAGGGACGAAGAAGCCGGTGCAGAGCGGCCGGGCGTCGATCAAGGACTGGTGCCAGAAGCGGGGCGCCAAGGGGGAGAGCGTCGTGTACACCGCGGAGTTCACGGTGGACGCCGACTTCGGCGAGCCCGGCGCCGTCCTCGTGGCCAACCGGCACCACCGGGAGTTCTTCCTCGAGAGCATCGTCGTCGAGAGTGGGCTGCCCTGCGGCACCGTCTACGTCCCCTGCAACTCCTGGGTCCAGACCACCGGGGAGCTTCCGGCCCAGAGGGTCTTCTTCAGCAACAAGGTAGGTATCAGCAGCGGCATCCTTATTCTTCTTACTTCAGGTTCAGGAAGACTTGTTCTTAGACCTTGGTACCAACCACCATTGGGTTATCGTCTTGACTGGGTGAACGTAATGACAATCATGCGTTGATCAATTGAGATTCTGGCTGCTACAGCTGGTAGTGCATCCTTATCCGTGATGTTGATAGAGGGAGAAAGGAGGCCATTGGATATGGTTTGGAAAGAAAAAAAGGGGGTCATTAACTGCAAAACGAGGAGGCCATTCTAAAGGCATGATACTGATTGAGACATGTCTTTATCTAGGAGCTGTTTACATGCTTGGCTTTTGGCTAGGCCGAAGTAGAGCATATCTGTGGCCTGTACGAGAACAATCTGTTAGCACTAACCCACTACTTCAATGCACCTAGTGGGCATCAATGTCATACTACATACCGTTACCGTAGAAGTTTTCATATACACTCGTATACATTACTTCAAACAATTACTGTTCATTTTCCCCACCACTGTCAAGTGCTAACACTGACACCAACAGCCTTGTTGATTTTTTTTTAAAAAATATCAATGAATTAGTCAATAACACTTGAAAATTCGTAGTCCATATATATAAAGGCAATGTGTAGCCTGACTTAATATTGGGGTCTGTGTATGCTGCGCCTAAAATGGTATATTGTTGATATTTTTATGAGTACAGCGATTTCCTAATGTTGGACTCAATTACCGAGAATTTATAGAACTGTATTTGTAATAATATATGGATGATCTCATTCTCATGCAGCCGTATTTACCATCTCAAACACCCCCGGGGCTTAGAGAAATAAGGGAAAAGGAGCTGAGAGATCTAAGAGGAGATGGTACAGGGGTTCGAAAGATATCTGACCGAATATATGATTATGCAACATACGATGATTTGGGAAATCCAGACCGGGGGAAAGAGTTCATCAGACCAATCCTTGGAGGACAGAAAACCCCTTACCCACGGCGATGTCGGACTGGTCGCCCACCAACTGATACTAGTAAGTTCTGTTGTCTTTTAAAACCACTTAGCAGGTTACAGAAAATAGCATTTAGCCAAAGTCAGAGAAGTGCATGTTATTTTCCAACTATATCTACCAGTGCTTGTCCAATTCTATTTGAATAAAGGCCATGTCGCTTTCAGACTTTGATAGCTTCAAACATCAGGAAATAGTCCTTCGCCACATGCTTTGATGCAATGATTGTGTCCGAATTTGACAAAAAAACAAGAATGTCTATACACTTTTTTTTTTACGGTAAATAGCAGGAGCTCTGCTTATGCATTATTAGAAGAATAGAATTGATCCAGTTAATTAGGGAAACCGGACCTAAAAACCATACAATGCGCGGTTATAAAACCGTCCACTCTAACTCAAGGAACATCGTGTGAGCCTGAAACAAGGGAACCTAGACCCAAACTAACAGGCCACACCTCATAGCCAACTAACAGAAACTCCCCCAACACACACAAACTCTCACAGCTAGAGATGCACAGGTGTACACCCTCCAAATTGAAGAGATCAAGCATTGCTCACAACTAAATCTCGAAAAGCCTCCATCACCTGCGGTGTGTGCTGCTTCTTGTACATCTGCAAATAACATTGCATCTTCTCCTCGATGACTTCATCGGTGGCTTTCTCTTTGCTCTTGATTTTTGGGATTTCCCCAAAAGACTCCGCCCGCCTAAACTCGGCACGCTTGGCTGCTGGAATGACCTAGCTCTCGCGACCATGCTGGCGAAACCACGACCCCTGCCGCCGCCGCGGAGCTCCGCGCCCTCAGCCCCTCCTCCCTCCAAGCCTCACCCCGTAGCCTCCCCATCCCCCGTCGACCTCCCCGCTGTCCTCCCAGCCACAGGATCCGCCGCGGGGGCGCCCCCAGCTTCCCCCACCCACCACCGGACCCTACTGGCGGCCGCCGCACCGGCTCCGTCGCCCAACGTCTCCCTTCGTCCGCATCAGGTCCCCCCGCCTCCGCCTGCCGTGATTCCGGACGGATTCACCCCCCAGGTCGTGCTGTTCCCCCTGGATTCGCCGCGGCCGCTCCTCCGTTCCTTGGTCGTCGGTGATCTCTCCCTGCCTGGCGTGGAGGAGGTGCCCGTGGAGGTGGCGCCCGAGTCCGTGCCCCCGCTGGTTCCGTTGGCTGCTGGGCCAGTTGTGGGGGACGATGCGGGGAGTTGGCAGGTGGTCTGCAACAAGCACCCGCGTTCATCTCCGATGCTGCTGCCCCGCTCTCCTCCTCGGAGAGGTGAAGACTGTGCCATGGCTTTCAGGCGGAAGCTGCGGGGCAAGTGCTTCCGCTGCTTGGCGCCCGGCCATCGTGTGGCTGACTGCCATGGCAAGGTTCGGTGTCTCGCCTGCCACCGCTCCGGCCACCGGGAGCGTGACTGCTGGCAGCACCAGATGCCCTGCCAAGCAGCCCTCTGCCCTGGGTCGCCTACTGCCGGTCTGCGCCGTCCTCTGGATCGGTCATGGGCTTCGGTTGCTGCTCCCCCAATTCGTGTGCAGCCGATGACCAACCCTGGGTCGGCTAGCCTGGTCGCTGCTCTTGACGCAACGAGTTTGCGGGACGAGCTGCGTGGGTTGATCGAGCCCCAGCTTCAAGAGATGACTACGTCCCAGAGAATCTATACACAAGACCCAAAAGTTAGATCTTTCCATCCGCCTATAAAATCTATTCCACGGACTACATGGATAAAAACCAAGAGTTGCCAAATTGAATCAGAAAAGGGTAGTTCAACAGATTCATATCAGGATCCGGACAATATCTTCCGAGTCATGAGACTTGACAAATACTGAACATTGCCATCAGTTAGGTTGGAAGTAACTGACACGTTCCTTGGAAACGTTATAAGAAAGCATGGAGGAATCTGTTTAGCTCTGAAGTGCATGACCACCATTACTAGTTCTATTTTCCTTTGCATGAATTGACATTTAAGTTTGTAATTGTGTATAGTCAGATCTTCTTAAATTCCATGAAATGGCCATGCACATGGTGCATAAAATGGAAACTAACTGGTAGTATTATTTAATATCATCCCTAGCAATTATTAGTTTTTCTGTAGTGTTGGTACATTACATTTCTTAATTCTTTTGGACTATACAACATTGTGAATTATGACTCTAGAGAGCAGCAATCAAACAGTTTACTACATAGTGATCGTGATGATTTTTTTTTTCAGATAGAACAATTTGTCATTCACCTCATACAAAAATATTAGAATTAACATTGTTCCTACCAATGATGCAGACATGTTATCAGAGAGCAGAGTGGAGAAACCACATCGAATATACGTACCTCGTGATGAGACATTTGAGGAGCTGAAACAGGGCGCCTTCATATCAGGGAGGCTCCGAGCAGTACTTCACACCCTAATCCCGTCGTTGATTGCATCAGTCTCAGCAGAGACCCATAACTTCCAAGGCTTCCACCATGTTGACAACCTCTACAAGGAGGGTCTCAGGCTGAAGCTGGGCCTCCAGGAGCATCTGTTCCAGAAGATACCACTTGTTCAGAAGATTCAGGAGTCGAGTGAAGGGATGCTTCGCTATGACACACCTACCATTCTCTCCAGTAAGTGAAGTTCATCAAATTTCCCTCATGGTGCTGTGCAGTCAGAAAATGTTTTCTGGTCAGCCTCAAAATCCCTTAAGAGTATTTCCTTTAATCCTGTGACTCCCATTCTACAGAGGACAAGTTTGCATGGCTCCGTGACGATGAGTTTGGGCGGCAGGCTATTGCAGGAATAAACCCAGTTAGTATAGAGAGGCTCAAGGTAATAATAAATACATGATCCTTAGTGAAATCAGCAATTGTAATGTACTTCTAGGTTGATAAATAGAAGTAATCATATATGTGTACTGTGTTTATTCCGTTAATACTTAACTGGGGCACTTACATGGAAATAGGTTTTCCCACCAGTGAGCAAGCTGGATCCTGGTATCTATGGCCCGCCACAATCATCAATCACCGAACGGCACATTGCTGGTCATCTCAATGGACTGACAGTACAAGAGGTAGCTTCATACTACCCAGTCTTAATCTATGCTCAGTCATGTACCAATGGCCATTCTTCTACTGATTCTGATCACACCTCTTGAACAAAGGCAATGGACAAGGAGAAGCTTTTCATTGTAGACCACCATGATGTGTACATGCCATTCTTGGACCGGATAAACGCGATCCAGGGGCGGAAAGCATATGCAACCCGGACAATCTTCTTCCTGACTCAAGCTGGCACATTGAAACCAATAGCTATTGAGCTTTGTCTCCCTCCAACCCAGTCAGGGAAGCCTCAGCCAAGCAAGGTTCTTACTCCTCCCTGTGATGCTACATCCAACTGGATCTGGATGCTTGGCAAGGCTCATGTCAGCTCCAATGACGCCGGTGTTCATCAGCTCGTCAATCACTGGTATGAATTTTTTTTCACACTTTTCCTCTCAACTGCAAAATCAACCGTCTAGGCTGAACATGCATTTGATTTTGGTGCTGCCACAGTGCCACTGCATTGCTGCTTCATCTGTCTCCAAGTGCAGTAACTCCTTAACAGTATGATTCAGGAATACTCACCATCTCGGACAAACTCTTTCAGGTTAAGGACGCATGCCATAATGGAGCCGTTCATCCTGGCGGCACACCGGCGTATGAGCGCATTGCACCCGATCTTCAAGCTCCTACACCCTCACATGAGGTACACGCTGGAGATCAACGCACTTGCAAGGCAGAGTCTGATCAACGCTGAAGGGGTGATCGAGTCCTGCTTCACCCCCGGTCCTGTCTCCGGCGAGATCAGCTCCGCCTACTACCGGAACCACTGGCGCTTCGACCTCGAGGGCCTCCCTGCCGATCTCCTCCGAAGGTAAGCAATCACTGCCAGACATTGTAGTTGAGAAAGATCTGTCTGTGAGTCTATCATGGTCACTGACATCCTCTTGTTCTGGCACTCTTCTCAGGGGAGTGGCAGTGAAGGACGACACACAGCCTCACGGCATCAGGCTTCTCATCGAGGATTACCCTTATGCAAACGACGGTCTCCTGCTGTGGTCTGCCATTGGGAGCTGGGTGGAGTCCTACGTGCGGATCTACTACCCGGACGCCGGCACGGTCCAGTCCGACGACGAGCTCCAAGGGTGGTACCACGAGTCGATCCACGTCGGCCACGCCGACCTCCGGGACGCGCCATGGTGGCCGCCGCTGTCCACGCCGCGCGACCTCGCCGACATCCTGACCACGCTCGTCTGGCTCGCGTCGGCGCAGCACGCGGCGCTCAACTTCGGGCAGTACCCGCTGGGCGGCTACGTCCCGAACCGGCCGCCGCTGATGCGGCGGCTGCTGCCGGACCCGGAACACGACGCGGCGGAGTACGCCATGTTCCTGGCGGACCCGCACCGGTTCTTCCTCAACGCGATGCCGGGGGTGCTGGAGGCGACCAAGTTCATGGCGGTGGTGGACACACTGTCGACGCACTCGCCCGACGAGGAGTACCTCGGCGAGGGGCGGGACGAGGGCGCCGCGCCGTGGACGGGAGACGAGGAGGCCGTGGCCGCGCACCTCGCGTTCGCGGCCGATGTGCGCCGAGCAGAGGAGACCATCGAGGGGCGCAACGCCGACCACGGCAGGAAGAACAGGTGCGGGGCCGGGGTGCTTCCGTACGAGCTGCTGGCCCCAAGCTCGCCGCCGGGGGTCACCTGCCGCGGCGTGCCCAACAGCATCTCCATCTGATGCGCCTTGCCCTGGAAGAGGGACGCCATTGTTAATTAACGCCAATTTTTTCCTATCCATTTTATTCGGGGTTTCAGTTACGGGATTCCCCTTATTACGGGAGTACAGTACATATAGTTTTGATCTGGAAGCGTCTCGAAATCAAATCTAGCGCCGCCTTCGCCATGAAATCGCCACAGTGCTTCGACGAGATCGCCGCGATGCCGCCGCCGCCGCCCGCGTCCGAGCTCCGCAACTGGAGTCGCCTCGCAGACTTGGCGCTCGGCGACGTCCTCCGCCGCCTCATCCCCTGCCTCCGCTCGATCTCGGCCTTTGCCGCCACCTGCGGTCCATGGCGGCGCTTCTTCCTCGCATCCGCCTCCACCATTCTCCAGCGCATCCCGCCAGTTATCCTCTCATCCCGATTCTACCCCGACAAAACCACCCGCCTCCTGGGCTTCTCTCCTCATGTGATGAGGAAGCCCGTGGTCTCGCCGCTGCCGGACTTCCGCTCCACCCTCCTCTCGTCTTCCCGCGGCCACCTCATTCTCCTCTTCCGCCCGCGTGGCCTCCTCGTCGTCGTCGACGCCCTCACCGGCGCCGAGCGCCTCGCCATTCCCCTGCCGTCACCGGGCTACCCTTACCACTACGCCTCACTCACACGGCAACAACGTGCGGGAAATGAATCATCGTTGCGCGCTGGACCGTTGTGTGCATGCGTGGTTTTGACCCGTGCAGCATCTGGATGGATATTCTGCATGCCTCTCGACCTTCTCCCGATGAATCGATGCAGATCGAGGCGAGACCTGACCGATCGACCGGTCATCGACAGCGACACAAAAGCGCCGTAGAACAGCAAGTGCGTAATGATTTTCTTCGTTGATGATGGATGTCCATATTTTTTATATTCAGCGAGGTACGTAGACGTTGGAAGTGGAAAGTGAGTTGGACTAGTATGCTTTACGTGGGACCCGGCCAGTTGGGTGGTCGACAGTTTTTTTTTTTTTTCTGTTTCACATCAGAAGGGTCGACCGACCGACCGTTGACAGGACGAAAACAATTGTATCTTTAATTTCTGGCCGGTAGTGATAGACCGACGCCTTGCAACAGGAATGTTATTCTTTAGACCATTATTATGCAACCAAAAGCAGAGCTTGCAGCTAACAGCTAAGTATATATCCAAGGCGCCCGATGCATAATTGGAGCAAACAAATCGACCGTGTCGCTGTCGCTGTGATGGGAGCAGACTCCCCGCGCGACGCGAATTAAAGCGTTTGCTTCTGTATGTATGTACGCCTTCCCGACTCCTGACCCCGCTCCGGAGTGGACGCACCACCGCCTCCCCCGGGAGGCCTCCTTCGTCGCAGCCGTGGTCGACTTCCACGGCCACGTCCTAGTCGTCACCGACCGCGCGCAGCTGCTCGAGTTCCGCCTTGACGATCCGGACCATGCTGTCGAGCTGCTACTGTCACGACCCGATCTAGATCGTGGCGACGTCGGACGGAATTGAGGAATTGAGGAGAGTGGGCGAGAGAAGCAAGCAAGGGGATGAGAGCGAGACAGAGGGTGAGAGAGGCAATCACGCAACACTTTCATTCATGCCTGGTTCAGGGATACAACGTGAGCTTATAACAACGCTCGACGCACCCACACGGGCCACATGCGGCCACACTTGACTTACGGCCCAAAGCCAGCCCACTCACACTCTTGACACACTGCAGAGACAGTCATGGAACTGCAGGTGTGACAATTGCCACCCCTTGAGAATGAGCTCCCTCCCAGATCGATGCTACGGGGTAACACTTGCGCAACACGTCGTAGTCTTCCCACGTTGCAGCGTCCGGGTCCTGGTTCTTCCACTTGATGAGTAACTGGACCACAGGCTCATCTCCCTTCTTCCTCATGCGCCGTTCCAAGATGGCAACCGGTGTAGTGTCTATTGCTGTCAGGTCTGGAGGGCGGGGCAGCTCACTGAACAGCTGGAGCAACTGGTCTCAGAGTCGAGCAGTGTGATCCATCCAATCCATGTCCTGCTCACCCGTGTCTGTCTGTTCCCACGCGAGCATGGCGCCCAGATTGGGTTCTCTGCCATACAGAGCCTTGAATGGCGAACAGTGTAGAGAAGCATGAGAGCTGGAGTTGTACCAGAACTCAGCTACCGGCAGCCAGCGACGCCATTGCTTCGGCGATTCATGAACTGCAGTGCGTAAATACATCTCCAGGCACTGGTTCACCTGTTCTGTCTGGCCGTCAGTCTGCGGGTGGTATGTTGTAGAGTACAGCAGCTTTGTCCCTGTCGCAGTCAACAGCTCCCGCCAAATAGCGCCGGTGAAGATGCGATCCCTGTCCGACACGATCGTGATAGGCACACCATGCATCTTGATGACCTGATCCCACAGTGCGCACGCCACTTGCGCAGTAGTAAAGGGGTGCTTCAAGGGCATGAAGTGGGCAAATTTTGTCAGACGATCCACCACAATCATGATCACATCAAAACCCTCCGACTTTGGAAGTCCTTCGATGAAATCCATCGATATGTCTTGCCATGGTGCCAATGGAACCGGCAGTGGCTGAAGTTTGCCCGCAGGGTGAGCATGCTCGTGCTTTGCTTGCTGGCACACCTGGCAGGCTGGCACTGCCTGATAAAGTCCTCCACAACTGCTTTCAATCCACTCCACACAAACAACTTCTTTACCCGCTGGTAAGTAGCCACCGCACCAGAATGGCCTCCCACGGCGCTATGATGCATAGCATTGATTAGCTTAGTTTGAAGTGCCCAATTCGCACCAATCCACAAACGTTCATGGAAGCGAATCAAACCCTGATTCAAGGAGTAGCCGTGTTCATCTGGGCTGCAGATCGCCAGTCGTGTGAGAAGTTCCTGAGCCGCGCTATCAGTTTCATAAGAATTGGTCACTTCCTGTGTCCACCTTGGCTGACAGAGAGACAGAGCATTCGCTGTCAGTAAATGGCCCACCCGTGAGAGAGCATCGACAGCTCCATTGTCTGCACCTTGCTTGTACTGGAACTTGAACTGTAATCCGACAAGCTTGGACATAGCTTTGCGCTGAAGTTCAGTGTCCAACTGCTGGTCACCTAAATTGCAGAGGCTCTTGTGATCGGTGACTATGGTGAAAGGGCCCCTCTGCAGATAAGAGCGCCAACGGTCGACGGCCATCCTGACCGCCAGAATCTCCTTCTCGTATGTAGACAGTTTTTGATTGCGGATGCCCAACGCTTTGCTGAAGTAAGCGACGGGGTGATTGTCCTGCACAAGCACAGTGCCAATTCCAGTGTCGCATGCATCGGTCTCAATGGAAAACGGGCGGTCGAACCTGGGCAGAGCGAGAACTGGGGTGTTGACCATGGCTTGTTTCAATTTCTCGAACGCTGCTTGAGCCTGGGCATTCCAGTGAAATCCCTTCTTGGTGAGTAATTGCGTCAGAGGCTTGGCGATGATGCCGTACTGAGGCACATATTTGCGGTAGAAACCCGTGAATCCAAGAAATCCCCTGAGTTTTGTTGCTGACAACGGAACTGGCCACACCTGCATCGCCTGGGTCTTTTCTTTGTCCGCAGCCACTCCTTCACCCGAGATCACGTGCCCCAGATACTCTATCTGCCGTTGTGCGAAAGAACACTTGGACGCCTTGACGAATAACTTGTGCTGACGAAGCAATTCAAGCACCAAACGCAGATGTTCCTTGTGTTCCTGCTCAGTAGCACTGCAAACCAAGATGTCATCTAAGAACACGATAACAAACTTACGAGTATATGGCGCGAAAATGGTGTTCATCAGGCACTGGACGCATTGGTCAACCCAAACGGCATCACTCTGAAGTGGAAATGGCCTTGGTGGGTCTTGAATGCAGTTTTTTCCTCGTCCTCAGCTCGCATGCGAATCTGGTGGTATCCCGCCCGTTGGTCGAGCTTGGAGAACAATGTTGCGCCGACTAGCTCATCCAACAACTCATCCACAATAGGTAAAGGAAATTTGTTCTTGACCGTGATCTGATTCAAACGCCTGAAATCGATACAGAAACGCCAGCTTCCGTCTTTCTTCTTCACGAGCAGAACATGTGCGGCGTAGGGACTCATACTGTGCACAATGACACCAGTGCGTAGCATCTCCTGCACTTGGCGTTCGATTTCATCCTTCTGCGCTGGTGAGTAGCGATAAGGTTTTGCGTTTGGAGGTTGTGTGCCATTCTCCAGAGATATGGCATGATCGTATTGTCGATGTGGGGGTAGCCCTTGCGGTTCAGCAAAAACATCTGCAAATTCAGAGATCAGAGTGCTAATCCCTTCAGGTATGGCTCCAGTTTCCCCAATGCCTGCTGTATTCTCAATTACAGCCATGGACCAGATGTCATTAGTTGCCTGTAGCTGCAACAAGGCCTGCAAATCCAGCTCACTGATGGGATCTAGGTTCCCTGACCGAACTCCTTGCAACTGTATCTCCTTGCCGTTGTGGACAAATGATATCGATTTTTGCTGCCAATCATACTGCATTGAACTGAACATGGACAGCCAATCCATGCCTAACACCCCATCATAAGCCCCCAAGTCAAGCACGCGCAAATCAGTGTGAAACTGGTGTCCCTGGCATTGCCATGACAGTTGTTGCACCATTTGGTCACAGTTCAGAACTTGTCCATTTGCAACCTTCACAGGAACAGCCGGAATTGGCACCGCTTGCGCACCAATGCTCTGTGCAAAATTGCTGTTAATGAAGCTATGTGTACTCCCTGAATCCAGTAGTAACATCATGACCTGATTGCCTACTTGCACTGTCAGTCTGATGGTAGAAGCGGATTCAATGCCTGACAGTGCCTGAGTCGACAGAAGGCAACAGGCAGGTTGATCTTCAGGCTCGTCCAACAGTTCCAGTGCACGCACGACATCCTCCGAGAGCACTTCACCATACTCACCGACTTGGATAGTTAGGAGTTGTCCCTGACGCTTGCACTGATGTTCACGGCTGTATTTGTCGCCGCATTTGAAGCACAAGCCGTTAGCACGCCGGTAGTCGCGGAGTTGCCGCTCACGACCAAAATCGTCTCCTCCTGCTCGTGGAAGTGCGGGTGGTCATGGTGCCGCTGGGGCAGGAGGTGGTGGTGGCCAGCCCGGCGGTGTTGATCGGGAATGCGGTCGTGCCGACTCCAACTCCTCCTCCTGAATCTTGGCAAGCACTGTCGCCCGAGTAATGCTTGTGGGAGCCTGAATACGGACTGTTGCCCTCAACTCGTCTTTCAACCCCAACAGAAACTGCGTGACAAAAAACTTGGTGCTGAGAGAAGGATCCAACGCCAGCAAATGATACATGTATGTCTCAAACTGCAGACGGTCACAACTGAAGAAGTTTGTGCATATGACACTCAAATTCGTCGGGCCCAAATTCTTCGATCACGGCCTGACAAAATGAATTCCATGTGATCAGCCTCTACGAAATTCTCAAAATGAATTCCATGTGACGGAATGCCTGCAGCCAGAGGGCGGCGTGTCCATCCATGTACTGGGAAGCCGTCGTGAACCACGTGGAGCACGGCACCTGATACAACTCAAAGTATGACAGGCAGCGATCCAACCACAAGGTAGGCAACTCGCCGTCGAATCTAGGGAAGTTGTGCTTCGGTGGCTTGACGAACCTGGTGTCACCACGCTATTCTGCCGTACGCGGTGGCGGCCCTTGCGGAAGGAGAGTTCGCGGTGGTACTGGTAGCATAGTCGCCGCTGGTGGTTCCGGCATGAGTGGTTCCCGTCGTTCGCCAAACGAGCGGGCTGCGCTATGCCACTGCACCCTGCAGAACGCAGATCGGACAGTAAGGTAGCGGATGGTGTCGCCGATGGGGCTGCTGCCTTCCTCGTATCGTCCACCTCTTTCTGCGTCAGATCGATCTACTTGTGAAACCTTTGTAATTCCTTCGTGAATTCCGCGTTGAATGCTCTGCATGTCGCTTGTTTCCGGTCTTGGCTTGCCCATCGAGGCGCTTGACGATACTCTCTAGCAACGCCCTCACCTGATCGGTGTTCTCCTCCATCGCCGTCAGCACATGTTGAGTCTGCATTGAGGGTTTCGGTGGCACCGTCGCGCTCGTCCCAAGCAGATCCGACCAGGCTAGGGATTTTGGGCGAATTCACCAGAGTGATTTCGCACCCGTCGCTTGGAATAACAGATCGATGCCGAGGAGATACGACGGAGCCGGGGAAAAAATTTCGTGGTGGATTGATGGCTCTGGATACCAAATTGTCACGACCCGATCTAGATCGTGGCGACGTCAGACGGAATTGAGGAATTGAGGAGAGTGGGCGAGAGAAGCAAGCAAGGGGATGAGAGCGAGACAGAGGGTGAGAGAGGCAATCACGCAACACTTTCATTCATGCCTGGTTCAGGATACAACGTGAGCTTATAACAGCGCTCGACACACCCACACGGGCCACATGTACGCCCCAAAGCCAGCCTACTCACACTCTTGAGACACTACAGAGACAGTCATGGAACTGCAGGTGTGACAGCTACCCACCACGGGCCTGCTGGACAACGCCGCGTTTGAGCATTGGCAGTTCGGTCCCCGCCTGGTCGCCGCCGGGGAGCGGCTGCTGCTCCTGCTGATCATGACAGACACGGAAGAGCGCGGCTCGATTTCACGCCTGGGGACGGGGAGGGTGCAGAAGGTGAACGTGCACGCCCTCGACACGGCGACGATGAGGTGGGAGGAGCTGGACGACATCGGGGAGTACAGCTTGTTCGTGGACTGCGCCGGGAGGAGCGCCGTCGCGTGCGCTGATGCGGGAGGCTGCGGCGTGGTGGCCAACCGAGTCTACTTCCTCGCGTCTGGCGGATATGACCAGACGGCATGGAAGGCGTTCCAGCTAGGGTCCGACTGTACGGAGGAGGGGTGGAATTCGCCGTGGCCGTCGCTGATCTCCATCCAGCGCCAGTGGCCGCCGTCGCAGACATGGGTTTATCCCAGGCTCTTCTATCGATGTGAATTCTGAACCCAAACCAGTTATTTGCGTTCAGTGTTGCATACGCATTTAAATTTTGTCACAATTTTCATCTGATGTTTTTGTTGAGAAAGCATGTATGAGATGTTGTAAGATTTTCTGGACGTTGCTAAAAGTTTGTGTGTTTCTCGGATTTGATGATGTCTACCAAAATGTTGCAAACACATGAAATTTTTGTTGTAAGAGTTTATGAGTTTTGTTGAAATAGTTGTTGATTTTTTTGCAAATGAATCTATAGAAAAATTGTTTTCTTTAACCAGTTTTAAAATATTGCAAACACATTTTTTATTTGTTGTAATAATTTGTGATTTCTGTTTGAATTGTTGGTGATTTTTGTTATAATTAAATCTGCATCCAAAAATTGTTGTTTAACCACTTTTTGTTGAAATTTTTGTAATTGTTTGTGATTTTTGTTGTAATTATTTGTATCTTTTGCTGCAATTGTTGTGTAACCACTTAAATGTAGCATTACTTTTTTTTGAAAATATTGCGACGATTTGTTGCAGTATAATATATTTTTGTACACGGGGTGAGAAATCTACCCCACTAACATGCATTAAATTACTCTATCTCTATATGCAAGGTGTCTATATCATCCATTATTTGAGCCATTCATTTATCCATGTCATCACCAGATCATCCACTATTTGAGACATTTACTTATTCATGTTATTGCATATTTATTAATAATATTCATCCATACATATAAAGCTATTAACATTATAAATTATTTTAGCCATACTATTTTGTACATCATCAAATTTAGTGTTAAATATAAGAACATTTCATACTAATTAAATTTAGATTTTCGACTATTATGGCTAATCAAACCCTCCATATTTCCAAGAAAAATCATTTCATGCATCAAATATCCTTCTTTTAAGCTATATTTTTTAAGCTTCTCGCCACAACGCACGGGATATCTTTCTAGTTTTGTTGCAATACTTGGATATTTTTGTTATAATAGTCTGGTTAAATCACAACGATGATATTTCTGCTGTAAATATCGAGAACGCCATGGGCAACGCGATATACCGCTTTGTTAAGTGATCGTTTGTCCTGCGGTTTGATTTCTAAAAACTTGAGAGGATAGAGGACCCAACCAGGTTACCGAGAAACAATCGTCAAAAAGGTTACCAAGAAACAAAACACCCATCGAATACGTAGCACGGACAGGTTGAATGGTTGATAAACCGACTCAGCGCGGAGGACGTAAATTCTGCCTGCTGGTGAGACCGACCATTGGATATCTTGTTACTGCGTCTCAGCCTCACCCTCACGGTGAATTTTCTTCCATGCCACATAGCCTAAAAGAATATTACTAGTACCCCGCATAGTAGATAACTTACAAGCTAACGTGACTAAAGTAAATACTCAGCAAACACGTGAGAGTACAGATTTGTTAGATTCCTGTCACATAGCCTACAAAACAGATCGTGTCTCCACAGAGAAGCACTAGTCCTACAGCAACTAAAACAAAAAGGTCACACTACTGTGCAACAAAGTGTAAAAATTATTGATAGCAATGATAAATGATGCAAGGCGATAAGTTTACAGATAAGTAGTACACCAGTTGCAGGCATGCTCTCATTTATTCTCTAGAACGCCTGACAAACATACCATACAAATGGATTTAACTCAGAACAATAGAACAGAGGAACAATGTATAACTACATCTCATTTGTGTATATGACAGTCATGTACAATAGATACAAACAACTAATTCAATCCAGGAAGTGGCAGTATCCCCATAGCATTGCTTACTCTAATGAAAAGGAAAACAGAGTAAAGAGCAATGAGACCAACTCCGAGCGCCTTGTTAGGCCGCATGCCGCCCCGTGGCAGCATAACAAGAGCCCAGATCAATCCAGCAACGAGGAAGCTCATCGTGTAAATGAGAGAGCTGTCTTGCGGAAGAACATAGGAGTTGGGTGCCGCTGACCAAGCTCCAAGCAGCATTGATATTCCTAGGCCAGCAAGTGTATTGAACATAGGTCCTGCATAACATCCAGACATAGCGATCTGCACACCGTCTCCTCCATTCATTGCCAATGCAACATTTGACATTAGATCACCCATCGAGTTGCCCCATGCTAACACCGTTAACCCAAGAATAGAAGGATTAATCCCAAGTATCACTCCAAATGCAACCAACAGCGCAACCAGCTCATTGGCAATGATGTAGAACCAAGTGATGCTCATCACAAACCCTCCAAACACCCACGGCAATAAATATCTCCGTGGAGGGCGATCAGCACTGGTGGATGTGAAAGCAATAGCAGAAAGTCCTATCCCGAAGATAGCAGCTATCACATATGATGCTACGCTAGCACCCATGGATACTCCATCCTGACTGTTCCACAAAAATGCCAAGAGAACAGGCGCCAAGCCAGCACTGGCAACAGCATATTCTTTGGACCAGCGGTCTTCCTCAACTATTGGAATCGTCAACTTTCTTGGTATTGTCAAGGGTAACTCCAAAAACAAAAACAGCTTGGAGAAGTTAAGCGTGGAGGTATCCACTCTGCCTTCCTCATTCCAACCCCACAATGGCCTGTCAGGGGAACCATCTCTCCCTTGATTTGAGTAGATGGCCACATGAGATGCCCACATCCACTGAGGCAATGATGTGTTTACCTGGGCCGCCTCATCAGTTGTATCCTCCTCAAGAAGTGAACTGTACACAGAGTCATCCTCCTCTATTCCTTGCGCGAAAATACTTCCCCTCACAGGAAGCAATGGTGTGACAACATCAAACTTCAGCATCCGTGCATGCTTCCTTAATAACTCATTTGCAGCCACCACAAATGCATAAACCACATAAATCGACACAAACAGCATCGCTCCCCAAAAGGTCACCTTCCCGACGATCAATATAACAGACAGTGCAACCAAAGTGATCAGGAAGAATCCAACATCCCTTACGAAGCACTTCCAATCAATCTGCACATTCTTCTCGGCGACGGACAATGACACTGCTCCAACAACGACACAAGTAACAAACACCGCTCCGCCGAGCACACTGTTCAGCCCCACATCCCCGGCACCAGACCCCATAAACGCTGCAATACTGGCAAACACATCAGGAGCACCATTACCAAATGGGAGCAGCGTGACACCAGCCACGGTGGGCGGGAGCCGCAGCAGAGCCGACATCTTCTCGAGGCTGCAGCAGAAGTAGTCTGCGGCCGTGTTGCCAAGCATATAGAATAGCGCTGCCAGGCACACCCCAAGCACAGCATAGCCAAGCAGCCTAAATCTCTGGCACCTGCAGTAGAAGAAGTCTAGGTAGTCCACAAACCCGCCGGAGCTACACTGCGGATGGGCCCGGATGAACTCGCACTGCGACCCGAAACCCTCGTGGCGCGCGATGCCGGCGCACGAGGTGGAGGGGTTCTCCAGCTGCTCGGTGACCTCCGAAAGGTTCCCGCCTTTGGACGCGGCGGGGCTGGCAGGATCCGCATCGGAGAGGAATCTTCGGTGAGGCGGGCGCGAACTAGAGCTCCAGGGCCCCGGAGATCGCGGCAAGTCCCCATCAGAGCGGCTGTACAGGAAGAGTAGGAAGAGTACCAGGGAGGAGGCGGCGAGGGGCCGAATCCGCCGGGGATGCAGCGGCCGCGAGTCGATCATCTCCGGCAAGGTCACGGATTGGAGATTCGCGGGACTGGCATGCCGAATCTGAGGAAATTCGGGGGTCGGGATTAGGGTTTGAGCGGAGGAGCGCGTGGCTTGGGAATTGGGGATTGACAACGAGTGAAGAAGAAGACGTGTCGCCCCGGTCGGATGCCGCGCGAAGAAGGAACGGTAAACGGAACTGTAGTTGTTGACTGGGCCGGATTAGGCTCTGCTCGGATTGGCTAAACGTTTCGGACTTTTCTTTTTTGTTTTTTTCTTTTGGGACGCAGCTACAAACAGAACGTTCTACGTTTAACCAAATCCGTAGAACGTTCCGATTACTTCATGATAGTTACATACAATAAAATGATCCGCTCACGCATGCAGGACGGAAAAGAAAATGGCACAACTAACCGTGCCTAAAGTGCATACGTCACAGGCATTAAATGTGAGATCCCGAAAATTTAAAAAGTTTTGTAGCTCAACTCGTTAATCCGATTTCAGATCCGTTTTCATCGTTGGACTAGTCGCGACGAGATCTTCGAAACTAGATCTCATGTTGATATGTTTCGATGAATTTTTTTTCGGACCTAAAAGTTACCCACTTCATAACACGTGAGTTACCCAACCTGTTGTATGTAAGTTACCCACTTTATGAACGATCAGTTTTGACTTCCCACTTTTGGGTGTTATTTTTGGTTTTTTTGAGTTTTGAAGTTACCATTCGGTTTTATAAGTGAGTTATCACTTTGGAATGGTAAATGTATCATCGACAAAATGGGTAATGTAACTCCATATATTTCATGGTGTATAAATGTCTCATGAACACATGGGTAACTCCATAAGTTTGGGTGGGTAACTCAGTCAACACATAGTGGGTAACTATTACCGAGAGTGCAGGGTAACTATATCGATTTCATGGTAGATAAACACATGGGTAACTACATTAGTATCTGGTGGGTAACTCCATCGGTACAGGGTGGGTAACTATTACCGAGAGAGTAGGGTAACTACTTTGATCTCGTGGTGAATAACTATATCATGAGTACATGGGTAACTCCATCAGTTTTGAGTGGGTAACTTCATTAGTTTTGGGTGGGTAACTTTATCGGTACTGGGTGGGTAACTATTATCGAGAGAGTAGGGTAACTACGTCAATTTCGTGGTGCATAACTATAGCACAAACACATGGGTAACTTCATCAGTTCTGGGTGGGTAACTTCATTAGTTTTGGGTGGGTAACTTTATCGGCACTGGGTGGGTAACTATTATCGAGAGAGTAGGGTAACTACGTCAATTTCGTTGACCAATATCATACTTCATACAAGATGGCACTGATAGAAAAACAAATCTAAGATTTCAAGTGTCCCCCTCATGTTAGCATTCTGCAGAAAATGACAAGAATTCAACACACTTAAGAAAAACATTCCGTCTCAGGCGATGTTACTTGCGGCTACTCCCATCATAGTAAAGTGAAAACACCCAGCATCACATTGCTAGTCTACTGATACAACACATTGGTAATTTTTTGCTGACACAGCACAGGTAACGAAGAACAGCCTGCTCTGAATCTGATCAGATCAGGAGCATACAAACTAACCTGTAGAGCCCTCGTAGTAGGCCTCAGGCCCCTCGATGAAGAGCACGCGGCGCAGCACGTCCTCCCGGTCCATGCCGACCAGCCTCAGGTAGGGCTCCGCGGCCTTGGACTGCACGCAGCAGAACCTGATCTTGGCGTGCTTGTCTACCTTGAACACCCACTTCACCCCTACATTGCATAATCCGTAAACGATTTCGCCATCATAAGCACGAATTGTTTCGCCCAAATTGATTTTTTTGGACTTTAGTTTCGCCCAAATTAACTGGCGGTTGGAACCAAATGGTCCCCAGGAATCGTGGAGAGGAGAGGGTCCTAGGGCTAGGTCGGATGTTGCTCACCGCGGTGGCAGAGGTGGCAGACGCCGTCGTAGACGAGCACGCGCGGCTGCAGGACGGTGGGCACGGTGGCGGCGACGGCGGCGGCCCCGGCGCCGACACCGACGGCCGTGGCGGGCCGCGGCGCGTCCTCGTCGATGACGATGCCGGTGGCGGAGACCGCCGGCGAAGCGCGGCGCGAGTATCCGCGGAGGCCCGCGAGCGACGGAGCGAGGCGGGGACGGAGGAGGCGGCCGGCGAGGGTTCGGGCGAGCATTTTTTTTCTCTCCTCGCGGCGAGGTGGCGCTTCTACAGAGGTCTTGACTTTCCTTTTCTTCTTCCCCTGCTTCAGGCTGCTCTCTGGCCGGCGTGCTTGACCAGGAGGAGCAGCGGAGGTGGCCGGACGGGAGGGCGGAGGCGAGCTCGCCGCAGACGGGAGGCGCGAGCTCGGGCGGCGGCGCATGCTTGGGTCGCTGGCTGCGGGCGCGGGTGGAGACTCAAGGTGTGGCCGTGCTTCTTCGATCACATCGCAGCCGTTCCCTTTCTTCCGCTCGATCGGACGGTGCGCGGCACGTTCTGGAGATAAGCAAACGTACAGACCGTTCTAAAGATAGAAATCCCCTTTTGAAAAGTATAAGGCCCAGTTTGGCATAAAAAATATGTTTGAAGTATATAGAGAATACTTCGATTTCTGAAAATCTTGATCCTGATATGGCCGGTAGGTCACGCGGGACGAGGCGGCTGAGGACGTCGTTGGTCACCAAGTCCGGAAGGTGACCGCAGTTGTGGAGCTCCGACGCTGCGGATATAGGGATATAAATGGTCACACAAATGACACCACGTAATTCCGTAAAAGTGGGCTCGTAGTTCATCTCTTCAGAAAACAAAAACTTTTTTGAACTGTTGACCAAAATAAGTGGGATTATGTGGCGCCGTTTATGTGACCATTTACATCCTTAGCTGCGGGCGGCAATCCCGTTGAAGCGCTATGACGAATTCATGGCAATGCCTGCACTAGATTGATTTGGAAACACTCACTTATATACCCCAAAATTCGTATTTAGCTATCAGTTGGTGATACCGGTTAAACCATTTGGAAAACTCATACTCCCTCTGTTTCGATTTAATTAGCGCCATTTGTATATAAATTTATATTACTCCCTCCGTACAAAAATATTAGATATTTTAGACATTTCAATACAGACTACATATATTATAAAAATAAGTGAAACCACATTAATACAGTACGCGTCTATATACATTCATATTAAAAGTGCTAAAACATCTTATATTTTGATACGGAGGTAGTAGTTTATTAGCTCTTCCTCCGTATTGGTACGGAGGCTACGGAAAATGGAGTTTAAAAGCACGAGCCGGGAAAATGGAATTCAAAATTGCAGGGAAACGGGAAAGGGGACGGAAGACGCCGATGTCTCGTCAAGAGTATGACCGCGCAGCCGATCGAGGGCAGCTCTCTGCTGCTAGCTAATCTCTCGCCGGTGCCCTGAATTAAGAACACTCGATTAGCACTCCACCACTATCGCCTGAAAGTGAAACTTTGTGCGTGTCTTTCTTCTTGTCATCAATACTCGCTCGGAGTAGATAAGAACACTCTCCATGGGTGCTTATGTTCGTCGACAATTTTTCAACACTCGCTCAATCCAATTGCATGTGCGTAGCGCGACAGTGACAACTTCTAGATTACAGAAACAAGCTTCGATTGCGCGGAAGATTTTCAGGTCGCCAAAGTTGATATTTACGCCACCGACGGATCGATCTCCATGACTCCATCCAACCAATGGACAACCATGGACTCAACATCAGACGTACACCCCTGATTATTGTAGCTGCAATTATTGCTTGCAGCTGGCTTCGAATCCATTGCTAAGCCGGCTTTTCGTCACATAAATCAAAGGGGCGCACGGTTCCGGAGCTCATTTTCCTTTCCCAGCACAAGTTGACTTGGGCCTCTTCCGTGTTCTGATCAAGCAAATGGTGAGGGGCATGAGAACATGCATTGTTCTCGTTGGCAAGACAGCAGATAAGAGGAAGAAAACGACCTTGCTTGCATATTTGCAATTGGCAATTTGCATATCCATTCTTGGTTTATAAGAGGAGTACTTCTTATCTTCCTTTTCTGTGTGGGAAGCTCTTGCTTTCCACTTCAAGTTAATTAGTTGGATATATGTTTGCACTCCACTGGGTAGCTTGCCCTGATTTCAAGATGGTTTTGGATACATTTTCTACTTAAAGTAACTTCACTGCAGTGTAGTACAAATAATATATACTCCCTCCGTCCCAAAATAAGTGTCTTAAGTTTGTCAAAATATGGATGTATCTAATCATAAAAACATGTCTAGATACATCCACATTTTGACAAACTTGAGACACTTATTTTTAGACGGAGGGAGTATCAGTCTTGCTTTCTACCTGAAGTGGCTCGTACACTGCAGCTTGCGCTGTGATGCTATCGTATAAGGAAACCCAACTGTCATATGCACCTGTATATATGATCTGGCAAGGGGTCTACCTGGTGGGTTTCGTGAAAAATACTCTTCTGACTCAACTAATGGATGAACTATTTATAAATATTTAGTCCTGCATTATTGGTACATGTGCAAAAATTCAGAACAGGCGAGAAAAGGATGGCTAGTATTAAAATGATGCACCATGCTTGTCTGAACTCTGAATGTCTCTAGCATATGCTAAATTTGACAAAGTCTGAAGTCCCAAAATGCTTAGGTCAAAAGTAAAACCAGGAACACATAAATTGCCAATATTATTGGATTTATCAGCTGAGGAACGCTTGACAGAACATAAAATGGAATTCTTCCATCTCAGTTCCATCTATATTATTTTTTCTTTCTGCTTCCTCTACAATGTTTTTTTCTGTTTAATCAGATTTACAAGAAAGCTGAAGAAATTGCAGGCGTCCAGACTAAGCATGTCGATATTCAGAAAATTAATGTAAATTACGGAAGCATATTGAACTGTAGATGCTGAAGAGAAAGACCCTAGCTAAGTATGTAGCTCCTGGTTGATGAACAGATCTTCGATCTGCTTTCAGGCCTCCTGCAACTCCAGCACCACCTGCACGGTCTTCTCCTTCCTCCCGCTATCGCTGCGGAGCAGCCGCCTCACCGCAGCGATAAGCCGCTCGGCCGCCTCCGGAGACCTGCAGAAGAGCGCCTGGCCGCAGAAGGCGGCGTGCCTCGCGATCGCCGCCTCAACCTCCACTGATCCTCCACCGGCGGCGAGATCCTCGCCCACGGCGTCGCCGCAGAGGCCGCACAGCCACCGCCCCGTGAACCGCGCGCGCACGCCGGCAGCGTACGCGGCCGTGCACTCCTCCCTGAGCCCGCAGCACGCGCACGCCGCCCACTCCACCTCCGCGGCGGCCGCTGCCTCGATGGCCGGCGCCAAGTCCTGCGCAAGCGCTGCCGACATACTGCTGCAGTGAAAATTAAGTGGAAACCTCGCTCTTCTTTGGGTCTTCAGGACTCTAATTAAAGGCCTGGCCGCCTGGTCGATCGATTCTTCTGGCTTTTCGTGTTTGGATGCGGCCGCTAGAGGAAGACGAAGAGGCGGTATTCGCCGCGGGCGAGGGGGAGGAGGAGGGGTGGTTGGTCGTCCATGGACGAGGTGGAGATGGAAGCCATTGGAGGAGCTCGAACGGTTTTGGATTGGTGGAGCAGCTTGCTCCGCGACGCGTCTTTTGTATACGACGATGGAGCTGGATGGAGAGTGAGACGTGTAGTGCGGGTTAAAATGGCGGGAGGGGTGGGTGGGCCCCGCTGGCAAGCAAATCATCGAGGTCCGATTCGCTTCGGGTGCTTGGAAAATGCTTCGAATTGTTGAGCTGTCAGTGATATCGATGTGGCTAGTACTCTACTCCCAGTTGTATGCCAGAGGAGAGGAATGCATATCTTTATCTTCCTTTCCTACCTGATGATCTTTATTTAGAAAGTGAGATGAGTTTTCTAAATGATAAGATTAAAAAAACTGAAACTTCGAGTATAAACTGTTAGAACTTGAATAACTCTTCCATAACCAACGAAGCCACGTACTACTAGCAAAGCCTCCGAAGATTCATCTAATCTTGGACCATGATGTAGTTTCTGGCAGTATCTATAGCACTGATCATTATATGGCGGCATGTGTATGTGCTCACATGTTTGCGAACTGTAGTGTGTGTTTTTTTCACATGTTTGTGAACTGTAGTGTATATTTTTCACGAAGATAAAATAATGCAATAAAATACTCCGTATAGCATAACAACTTAACAAGGGTACATAATGAGAGCGGCGCCCGGACGAATAAATCTACGTCAGCTTCACTCCCACACCGGCGGTGTCCTTTATGGCGGTGTCTAGGAGTTGACGGCATCATGTGCTTGCCGATCCATCAGATTGGCGGACTTAGGGTTCATGGATGGTGTCGGTGAGGCGGTGGCAGCGACCCCATCAGGTCTGTCTCTCCTTCTGCTTTGTCCCCGTTGTTGCAGCGTTGTCTCTGACGTCATGGTGGAGCAGGGAGGATGTGTTGTTCAGGAGTTCGCGCAGACGGTTGTCTGCGTAGGTGACAGGTGGAAGGTGGTGTATCCTATGCTGGGTTTGTGGTTGGAGGCTGACAGTTCTGACTTCCTCCTTTGACGTCGTAGTCGTGTGGGGGTGTCAGTTCTAGAGTTCGATGGCGTGTCCAGGGACATGTTGCCCCGGTCTGATTCTTTGAACGGTAATGGTTTTGCTTTTGTTAAACTACTTTGGAGGTCCGTCAAGCTGCAAATCAGCGATGAAGCCGCGTTGAGTTCGGGTGAAGCGGTGATATGTCTTCCGTCCCTTTGGTGGTCACTTCGGTGGTGTCGAAGGATGTGAATAGGCGCTGGTTTTTTTGTATAGGTTTATCTTATCTTTTCAGTTCTATAAGGTCGGTGTGTACGTACCTTGTAACTTGATATTTATTTTATAAATGGGACACGCATTACCAAGCAAAAAAAAGGACATGGGCAACGTATTACTGGTAAAAAAGAGGCCTCGTACGGTAGAAGTTTTTGCTTCTTGTGATCCTTTTATTTCATTTTCTTTAAACAACATTTAAGATTTTCAAGATAATCCAAAAAATAACACACATTTTGGAATACATTATGTATCTACAAAATTTTGTTAAGAGAAATAGTTTCATTATGGGTTGTAACAAAAAGGAAAATTTATATTATGGCATCAATTATAGAAAATAATACTACAACTCATCAATGTTGTAGTTCATCACATTTTGTTATACATTTTAAATGAAATCATTTTCTTCACGAATTGAAAGCTTATGTGCTTCTCACACATATACATGTGATATTTTTAGGTTTACTCCTGACTGAAATGTACGTGTTTTTTAAATTCCCAGAGAATAAAAATAGTTGGAGCTCACGAGCCAATGCCTTTTATTTCCCATGAACCGCAAGCAATGCTTTCATATTTCATTGTCGTTGATGGGATTGTGGTTATCAAATGGTGATGTATCTGGCTACGACGTCATATGAATTTGAGGGTACAGCCATGTGATGTCTTTGACACCTACTCTCCATTGTTGTGTAACCTCGAGTTTGTATCGTATTATTGGTCCCTATATTGTAAAAAAGCTTCGTGTTCCTTTTGCGAAGAGCTCAAGGTTGTCCTTGTGGCGGAGTTTGCAGTCAAGACTTGTGTTCTTTACCATAGTCTTGGTTTTTCAATGCCTTTTAGTAGCACTGGCGGAAAACCTTGTATTGACGAAAATCTAGTTAGTTGGACAAGGATGTGGCTACAACGTACGTTAACTCGTGGCGTGAAGTCCTCTGACAATGTCGACAACACTCGTTGACTTGTGTATGCTTCAGTTCGTGCCCTCGGTGGCAATTGAAAAGTGGGTGATAGAGTGGTAACCTACAAGGTCTTAGTAGTGGCGTTCCTTCGATGATGCAAATGCCGCTCCACCGAGCACTACATTTTTTGGGGTGAGGAAATGGTCACCGTGTCGCATGATTGACAATGATTCATCAAGTGCACTCATGAATCCTTTTCTTTTTGTTGACAATTCCATGTTTTGCTCTAAGTTCTTTGTAATGTCATAATCCATATATTCAGACTGGTAGCCTCTCGAATAGGATGTCAATATTATGATCTTGTTACACTCTTTGAAGTAATATATTATGGGGTGAAGACTCTCCCCCTCGACGTTTATTTCAAAAAAAAAAGTTCAATGGTGTTTTTGTTTGAAGTGCCGTATATGCCACTTGAATCATATATGATCGAATTTATGGTGAAGTTTGTTTGATTGCACTACAGAAGACACAAAGGAGTTTTTCTAATGCATGGAACAATATTTTAAAATGCAACGTGTATAATTTTTTAGAAAAAAAAAGAAGTGAGCTCACTCAATTCTTCAATTAAACACCACATTACTGATATAGTAGAAAGATTGTACGTGTAGCCGCTTTTTGGCTTATTGTGGTCCTTGTATCTATTGTTTAAACGCCACTTTACAATTTCTCGTGAAGGCTTGGCACACACATGAGACTCTTTGATGCGTAGGATGCTACAAACACATGCTTGAAGTGTCATGCCCACTTGAATCATGCATGCTCCAATCTGTGTTTGTTTGATTGCACTATAGGAAAACTAAAGGATTTTTCAATGTATGGAAAACTTCCTTCCAGATGCAACACATATAATTTCTTAGATTCATTTTTATGACACTCAGTTCTTCAAGTTAAACATCTCAGACAAGAGGCAGTTCTGCAGATTTTAATCCTCTAGAGTTCTTGATAAAATCTTTTAACTGAAAGCTGCCCTGATTTTGGACATGTGCCAAGGGTGGGGAAACACCAGCTGGTGGTGCAATCAGAGGATAAGCTGGAATTAGATGCCAGCACCGGACCCGGACACACTCACATGCTCAGCTGCACCCCCGTACTTGACACACGTTCATGCTACTACGAATCTGGGCAGCTCAGGCCCACATGTCCTTGACACACATTCGCTTGCCTCACGTAGCTCCACGCTACCAGTACTGTATTGTGATGTCTCCCTCCTAGGGCTGGAATTTAAACTCGAAACTCGCGAGCTAAATGAGCAAGTCGCAACTCGACTCGACTCGACTCGACTCGCGAGTTAAACGAGCCGAGCCGAGTTTTCGATTTTGTGACTAAACGAGTTCGAGCTTTTCGAGCCGAGTTACCGAGTAGCTCGTTAAGCTCGTTTAGCTCGTTTAAAACCAAAAAAAAATATTGTGTATCCTGTTTAGCCCAACTGCCCAAGCGGCCCAACTAGCAAACATGCCCCAAGCCCACCCACGCAGCGAGCTAACCCTACCGCACCAGCGATTCGAGCGAGTGAGGACTGAGGACTCCTCCATGAATCCCCTCCTCCTCCTACCTCAAATCCCACCACCCGCCGGCCCGGGCGCCGCCTCCCCGCCATCTCCCCGAGCCCTAGCCCCTGCAGCTACCTCCTCCATGTCGACGCCGACGACGAGGCGCTGATCCACTTCCCCGGCCCGCCGAACCCTAGCCTGGGCCCGGGCGCCGCCTCCCCGCCAATCGACCCGACGCCGCGGAGGAGGTCCGCGCCGCCACGTCCCTCTCCGTGCTCGCATCGTGGCGGGCGGTGTGGAAGGACCGGAACGAGGACACCGCCTACCTCACCGGTGCGGGCGGTGTGCAGGGATATGCCGACGCCCTCGTCCCTGTCCTGCCGCCCGCCGCCCGCCGGCCGTCCCTGCCGCCTGCTGCCCGCCGCTCGCGCCGCCTGTGCCCGTCCCTGCCGCCTGCTGCCCGCCGCTCGCGTCACCTCGTCCGCGCCGGCCGGCCGTCACCTCGTCCGCGCCGCTCGTCCCCGTCCCTGTTTTTACCGAGCTACTCGCGAGTAGCTCGCGAGCTTCACCGAGTCGAGCCGAGCTCAACTTATGGACTCGACTGCTAAACGAGCCGAGCTGAGCTCGCTCGTTTATTGAGCGAGTTTGAGCGAGTCGAGCCGAGCCGACTCGGCTCGGCTCGAATTCCAGGCCTACTCCCTCCGGTGATGTGCCGGGTGCTACCGTGAACTGTGGTGTAGTCCACTTCCCTTTTTTAAGTTGCATGTGTCGTATTAACTGCTGCTAATTAATATTATTACGGAGTACTGATTAGTAACACGCTCCTTAAATTAGCGGTGCCTAATACAACATTTATGGGAAAGATTAACACTAGCACGTACTCCCTCCATTCCTAATTATAAGACTTTTAGGCAGTATAACATTGTCTACATACGGACTAAATTGAGTGGATGGACACACTAAAACTAATCCAGATGCATATGAATCTAAAAGAAACATGAAAAGCTAAAACGTCATATATATATAGAGGAACAAAGGGAGTAGATGTCAACTGGTATATCGACATCCATGTTGATAGGAAAATGCCCAACATCTATATGTCGATAGAGGTGATGTAGAAATGATCTTCAGTAGTATCTCTTTGTGCACATCTCTACCGACACTCTCAATTTGTGTCCGTTTTGGGGTGTCGAATTAGTGTCCGACATATTTTTGGGGCCTTCCACATCGGCACCCTCTAAATGTCACCTTTCAAGTTTCTTCTATTTGATCAACATTTGCAAAAGACATGATTTTCATGCAATTTGATACATTTTAACGAAATTACAACAATATTGTAAACTACAACTAGTCTAAACTTAACTTCAATGAATCTAAACTTATACTACAACGAATCTAAACTTAAACTACAACTAATCTACACGCCGGGAGGATGTAGCTCGCCAGGGTCAGTCTCATCGCCATTCGCCCTCGGCTCAGCGTAAGAGGGGAGCCAGGCTCGTTGAGGCCGACCATTGCACGAGTCAGCGCCTCTCCGACCTGCCGTGCACCATCAGCCAATGCAACTTTGCCGCTTCGCTGCGCACGCGCACACATGCGCCTCTGTTGGTGTCCCAAACTCTGCACAACGCGGACCTATCTCTCCCTCTCCACCGCCACCCCACCGTCGCGAACTCCGCCCGCCTCTTTCTCTCCCTCTCTCCACCGCCACCGCCGCGAACTCCGCCGACTCCCGCGCGTCCTGCGCTACGGACTCCCAATGCCTGCTCTCCAACTCTTGCGCTTCGTCAGTCTGGCGGAAGGCGTATTGCACCCGGCGATGGTGAGCATCCACTGCGTAGAAGCGGCAAGCCTCACGAGCACTGCCAGAGGCCGTCCTCTGGGTGTTCAACTCCCCGTGGGCCTGTCGCGCTCGGCTTCCAAGAGGATGCGGGCATGCTCCTCCTCCAACGTTGTCTGGTGCGACAACTCCATGTCACGCGCCTCCGCCGCATCGTTCGCGTCCACGAGGAAGGACTTGAACTGTCGGCGCCTGTTCTCCTCGCGCGGTAACGAAATATTTGTACGCCACATACTGTTTCGGTCACAACGGTTGTTCCGGCGGCTGTTTTGGCTCCGGCTCCTCCATCGCATCCTCCTCACTCCCCTCCGGCTACTCAATGTCACTCTCCTCACCCTCTGCTTTCTGCTCGTCATCAGCCAGCGGAGGATTTTGGTCGCGTACGACCTGGGTGAGGGTGGCCCAGGAGGTGGCTAGGCTGCACTTTGTGTTGTATACGGCGAGATGTGAGCATAACGAGAAGTGGTGGTACGACGGGGCTTCTTTATAGCCGGCCGACTCGGCAGGAAACAATGGCGCGCTTGAACTGACGGGTGGGTGGTGAGACGATGTGCCGGTTTAATACCGGCTCCGCTGCGTTGGCCTGGCAGCGCCGTCTGAGAAGGCTGCTCTGCCATTAACAAGAGCGACTTGACCAGTATGCGAATAACAAGCGGTGTCCACCTGTCGGTGGACATGTCCGATCGTATTCCGGCACGCCCGAGCAGCCCCAAGTTTGGAAGCCCGCTCGGAGGTGACAGACAAAATTTTGTCGAACCAATTTTTTTTTTTTTTGAGAAACTGAACCGAAGCTTTGAGGGTGTCGTTGTGACCGTTTTTCGTTTTCGGCACTCCAATTTGATCTTTGGATGTGCTTTATGGCCCCCCACGGTGAAAAATGCCCTGATGCAGTAGAAACCAACACAGTTTTTCACCATCTGGGATGTACTACTACGTCAAACGCTAGAGGTTCCTTTGAGATGTAAAAAAGTGCAAAAATCACATCGCAGTATTTTTTGTCTGTCCGTCCTCGCCACACATGGTGGACCACACGAGCCCGTGCAACCAAGAATCATTCATTCGGACCAGTACAAACTCTGCGTAAACTATTCGCCCCCTCGCGCCTCCAAGAGGGCCGCCGCGTCACGCCACTCCAAACAATCAGAAAAAAGGCCCACCAGACCGCACCCATCCAACCCCACTGACACTCCGGTCCCCACGTCCACGCGGTCCCACGTGCCAGTGCCGTAACCGCCACCAACCCTGCAGGTGGTCCCGGGACCGGATCAAATCGACATCCTGGCCCACAGCTGGCCTCACGGGACAAAGAAACACGCCACAGCAGACGCCATTCCTCGCCCGGGGGGAGGGGCCCGCACGTCAGCCGCACGCGGTCCGGTGGCTCCAGAGCTACGCCCAATCTCTACCCCACGGGGCTACGGACGGCCGGATGCGCGCCCCCGCGCCGATCGGACGGCCGGGAGCAGCCCGTGGGACATTATCGCGTCCACGAATAATATAAGGCTGCGAGTCAACACAGCCAACAAGAGTGATAGAGAGGGAGGGCCAGAAAAATCACGGGGGTGGAGGAGGAGGAAAAAAAAAATCAACGAGGACGAGCAGCAGCAGGAGAGGCGAAGGTGAGATCTCCAATCCTTCCAGAAGCTTCTAGATTCGTCGGGCCCTCTCAGCAATTCCGGTCGCTGCAGATGCGCGCTGCGTCGGCGGGGTGGCTCTAGGTGGGCGGCGGCGGCGCTTTTATCGCGCGGGGTTGTGTACTTGTGTTGGTGGTATTAGAGAGTACTCCGACAAGGGGGCCGTCGTCGTTCGTACGTACCGGGCCGGGCCTTCCTCCCTCCGTGCGCCGCCGGTTTCGTCGATCTAGTGCGAGGTGAGGTGCCCCCCGACGCTTCTGGATCCTTCTAGATGCTCATCGGTTTGCATTGACTCGCGTGGGGTTTTGGTGGATTGGTCGATGAGATGAAGCTGCTGCTGAATTCAGCTTATAGTCTGGCGCTCGATTTCGCCAGTCTTCGAGCTGTTGAAGTGCCTGCTGTCGCGTTTTTCATCTTATACTGAGTATTATAATGATTGGACTGGATTCGGTAGGTGCGCCCGTGCGTGCGTGGTCTCCACTTGTGGAATTTCGGTCACTCTGATGCTTACTGTTACGCTTCTTAGTGCTCCTCGCTTGCTTCGATTTCCCGCATCGGTTGGAAATGACCTGCCTTTTCTAGCTTAGTTCTAGACTAGATGCTTATGGATTCGACGGTGGAGGGGAATTCCACCGTTTCGGATTTACGTTGGTCTATTTTGCAGCTGACTAGCTGTTTCTGGGTTTGGATGCTTCGTTGTTTTTCTATTGCGATTTGTCATGTAGTCCTGCTTCTGAGTTCGATGTTAGATTTCAAGTTATTTTACTTCTATTATCATTTGCTTCGCGGTGCTAATGGTACCATGATCCTTCTGTACTTTGGGGGTAGAACGAATATGATTGTTTTTTTTTTTTGGAGGAAGAATGGTATGAAATTTAATGGGCACACATTTTCTTCGTGTTTTTCAATTGTTAGTGATTAAACATTGCACTTGCAGCTATTTTATGATTAAGTAAGCATTTTTTCCATGTACTGGATCTTTCACTAATTTAGGTATGAAGTGTGGGTGCTTAGTTCTTTGTCCATGCTTTATGTAAAGTACATAGCAGAGTTACTAGGAATGGTTTGAGATGCTTAGCTCACTGCAGTTTCTGTCTTTTGGCAACAAGTCCTGTTATTTGGGTTCATTTTGCCTGGTCTTAAGTGAAACCTTGTTGTGTCTACTACCTTATGCACTGGTGTGAACTTCTAAGATTATCTGCAGGCTAGCTTTTCCATTTCTTGCTCGCAGTAAAATGAAAGAGGCCTATTTCTATGTAGAATAGAGCTTTCTTTGACACGGCATAATCCTCGTCCATAGATTTCGCAATTTGATATGTCATAAATGTTTAAGAACCTCTTATCCACAGTCATTATTAGAATACCAGTCCATCTTCAACATCTATCCACTTGAATTGAGATATCTAATTAGAGAAACCACAAATATTATGTTGTGCAAATATGCAATGCATATGTTTTTTTGTGCAAACCACACACACATGTTGCCCTTAAGTTTCTTCTCGTCACTTGGTGGATTCGTTTTGGTTTCCACATACATGTAGTACTTAAGGCCATTTTGTTCTTTCTCGGAGAACAGTTTTTGTCTATGTTAATTTTGCATCGTCTGATACTCTGATATCTAACTCTACCTTGCACAATTCTAACTGGTAGGTCTAGAAGAATCTCTCCACAGAAATTTCTGCCCCTTGTTGTTCAGTGTGTTCCTGTTAATTTTTGTATTCCGGAGAAGAGCTGCATCTATTCACCTGCAAGATGTCCATTGAAGAAAGGAAATTAAGTTTGATAAACAAGACCACTGCATTAAATCCTAATGCGGTAGAATTTGTTCCTTCATGCCTTAGATCTGTGAGTGATGCTTCAAACAGATCGGACACAACCAAGATTTCTGTCTCAGGGTCCTCCAAGGACACCAGTGCAGAAAAATCAGAGTCCACTGTACCAAGTAACCCTGATGAAGAAGCACATCGGTATTGGCAAGAACAGCTTCCAGATGATATTACACCTGATTTCAACGTTCTTGGACAAGATGAGACTCCTGGACATGACAGTCTTTCACTCGTGGGCTTGTCAATGAATGATGGCTTTGCTTCTTCGATATTTTCTCCAAACCAGACATCAAGAATGCAGCACCATGCTTCTCCTTTTGGTAGGGACACACTAAGTGCACGCTCAAAGATTGAATTTCCTGGCCCAGAACAGCCGCAAGCTACGATGATGAGTCCAACAGCAAGTACTATGAGCCCAACTGCTGCTCCATGGGTAAAGACAGTAAGAAATGGTGGACAATACGCTACAAACAGAAGGGATCCTAGTCACTACAATGGAGATTCTAGCATTGGTACATTGATTTGATGAGTGTAATTCTCTGTAATGAGGTGGTTCTATAAACCCTAACCTTTCCCCTTGTGATTTCAGGATCCCCACTGCAGTCTGATGCTTACTACAGAAACCGGCGTAGCTTTAGATCAACTATGGACATCATGACTCAGCTGGAGGTCTGTCTTCATTAATCCATCATCCAATTCGTTCATATTGTTCTTTCTAAAATTGTATTCTTCCAAGGCTCCAACTGTCCCTGAGCTTGGGTACACAAGAATCATAAAAAACAGAGTTGGTGTGGCTCTAACCAGGTGCCTATTTTCACATTTGTAGGGCTAACTAATGTGTTTCTCATATGGCAGCAAAGGGCTTGCTATGTTTTTAAAATGTTAATGAACTACGTAGTGTATGGTTTTACAATTTACGTGCACTATGCAGAAGTTTAACTTTAATGTCACCTAAGCTGTATGTTCATAATAAACCTGTTGTTTGAGTGAATGCCAGCATAGTGGATGGACCTTGCTTGCTGTGTCATCCAATTCATGCAAGTGTACACCATCATCTCACACGATAATTGTCAGGTGTTGTAAAAAATGCTAGTGGTCTACTAATTCTAAATAATGAGCCCCTTTTGATGACCTGCGGTTATGCTTTTACTCTCAGTTTACTCGTCAAGTTCTGCATGTATCAGCATTCCTAGTTCCGTATTCAGTATTTGGTTTCTACAGTTAGGAGTTGCACTCCCTAATCAGGAAGGCATATTCAATTTGTTCTGTCAATGACAAGTAATGGGAATCTCATCTTTCTTGACCTTTGTTGTTACTTGCTATCCTTTCTAAAAAAAATTGGCCAAATGTACGGCAAGCAACAATTTGTGCCCTAGCAATCTGTTAGCAAAACCTAGCCACAACCCACAAGTGTGGCAAGGTTTGGCAACAAATTATATTTATGACATCTGAGGTACGGTGCTACGATGGTGTTGCACACAAGCTTGGTGAAGAACCAAACACTGGTCTAAGAAAGTCAAACATGCCTAACTCCTGTGTGTCAAGTTGTGGCAAACAACTAAGCACCATCTTACTACAGAAACTTGCCTGCCATGGTATTTGTACTGAACTAAGTAGTTAAGCGAGTGTATAATATGAGACTCTACCTACTGTATGATTTATTTGAGTAAGTGATGTGAAAGTTATGTATAAACTTGGTAAATTCCTTATGCTGCCTAATCTGGAACCACTGATAGACACTTCCTCTTAATGTACAAGACTACAAGCCACTGATAGGAAAAATGCATGTTAGACGGCTAATTATCTCTGCTAGATACACTTTACTGTGCAACTGATGTATCGGTCTCTAAATGATGTTCTTGTGGATCTTGTAATATCACCTGCTTGCATTTTCATTGGATTTTCTATGAAACATAGAAAAGTAGAAAGGCTTCTATTCATAGTGACTGGCAAATCACTCAAATTATCTGTGGAAGTCTATTACAGAATCTGGCTTGTAAATCATATTTATATTCATTATGCCACAGTTTTAATTCTCTGTTTTAGGCATCATGCTTAGTTCAGATCAAGCAGTAGTGTATACCCTAGAACGTACTGAACGTATTTCCATTGATTATTAGGAGGTTACTGTCCTAAAAAAAATACTGCTAGACTATAACTATAATGAAACCTTGGATTTGTGACCTAACAGCCATATTTATAGTCAAATTTCTGTAATCCACTAGTTATCTGATCTGTCTGTGGTCAACACAGCGGCATATGTTTTATTTAATTTGGAATGTTTAAATGATTTAAACACTTGTTTAATACTATCATATGTTCAATAGCAGAATAAAGTTGATGGACGACTCAATCAGAATCTCAGGTCACTGTCATTTGGACATTCAAGTCCTCCATCACCAGTATCATATGCTCAAAATGGTGTTGTGAACTATAACAAAGAGGCTTTTGGTCTGCAAAACGGCCCATATCGATCTCATTCAGCTATGTTCACAGATGATATAATTTCACCTCCAGCTGGCCGGGAACGTTTATCCCTAGATTCTCCAAGAGGGAGGTACAAGACGACTAATTTGCCTGTTCCTGGTCTTGGTTCAAGCAGAGGTTCTCAGCTGTTGGGTGGCTCATACAATGGTAATCATGATATGGTCTCAAACAATACACTGCAAAACACTGCTGGAGTTCAAACGGGACCAACTTGGCTTGAAACAGATTCTACGGGTAGTGTTTTTGAATTACAATACATGTTTTTTCATGAACCTGTAGCAGCATGCATGCCTAGTTGCCTTATTGTTTGAATTTTCTTATGACAGCGAACATGTTTTTGGAAAAGGATGAAGTTCATGACTTTGCAAGTCTAAGACATGCACTTCTTGAACAGGTAGATGTACTATATTTTTGGTAGAAGATATACTACATATTGCAAAAAAGAACAAGATATACTTCTCTGAGATACTAGATTATTTGAATTGAGCCAACATTGTTATTCATGCTATTTTCAACCGCATAGCATTGTTATCTAAGAAAATATATATGGTACATGGAGTCATAGACTAGTTTGTCTCTTATATGGACCGATTTACAATTTTATTTTTTAATGTTTCCTGTTGGTCATGCAAGCACATGAATCTTAATCTGATTTTGGCGTTGACTTTGCCACCTCAGTACTTTTTTTCCGACTTCTCGTTATGTTTGCTTACAATGCTGCATCAACTGAAAATTTTAGCAGGATAGGCAAGCGTTTCTAACTGGTGGCAATCCTTTAGCAAAGGAACTAAATATTAAAGAGCTATACTCGATCCAAAGCAGATTAGCTCAGGAGAAGGCTAGAGAAACTTTATATCAGCAGAGGTCAGCACTAATTTCTCCTCGATGTCATTAATAGATTGTCATGTTTATATGTATTCTCATGATGATATCTTTGTATAATGAACACATCTGCACATACAAACTGTTCTGTTTGTAATTTTGCACCATTCAAATTTCAAAATTCCACACCAGCCTTGTTTGGTGGGCATGCAGTGGCTGGGCTTTTTTTAATCTTAGTGGACAATAGAAGATTTATTAAAACATAATCTGTTTGCATGTATTCTTTGTTTGTAAACTATTTTTTCTTATTGGGATGACATTAGGATAAGAACTGTGCTCAGATACTGTCAGCATAGTATGTTCGGTATTTATTTTTTTCTGTGAAGAGTATTACGTACTATTATTCAACTTGTACAGATAGCTTGCATTGAAGTTTATGATCTTGAAATTCAACAGTAACCAGCGAGACCTTTACTCCATCAGGGTGTATTACCGAGTCATCGCTACAACTTAGTACTATTACTCAGTAAATGTTGTGCTATAATTCTCATAGTATGATCTATGTATTTGAGAATGCTACTATTACTCAAAAACTAATGCATTTGCTTGCTTTCACTAGATTCCAAATGCCGGAGTTGCAAGGCCTCATCCAGGAGCAGAATCCCCCGATCGACCTCTGTGGTCTTCATGCAACTGAGGCGATGCACGTTCTGAACTACGAGCTCAACAACCGGAGGAAGATTGTGCGTTCCACTGGCCGGCGGCTCCAGGCCATCATAATATCAAGTGCCCGCCCCCCTTCGAGGTTGAGCGCTGCCGTCGAGCAGTATCTCCTGGAGCACGGCCTTCAGTATACGCAGGCACAGCCGGGCTTGTTCCGTGTCCTGCTGCAGTGAAAGTAGCAGGTTGTCTGCAGGCTCTAGATGTTTGTGGACACGATCAGATGGAAAGAAAAAAAAAAGACAGAAAAAAAAAGAATGACCTGTACTACTGTATATGGCTGAGATGAGTAGCAGAATAGAAAATGATACAGTAACAAATAGTTCGTTGTAATGTTGGTATATCAGGTTTTTTGTCGGCAAATACGTTGTAAAATTTGCAGAATTAGGCGATAAATGTTCTTTCACAGTGGTTGTGGAAGTGTTGCATCTCTCATTCTCTGGCTGTACTGAGTATTGAGCCCGCGTGATAACTTGTACAGTAGCTGGTGCGATCTGCTCGTCCGAGTCACCGAAACAGATGGCTCAACTGAATGGCCCCGGACGCTATCCAGAGATAACTGTCTACACTTTGAGAAATGAATGAGGATAGATACTTTGAAAATGAAACCAGGTCAGGCATTTTTTTCGTCTTCATTTATGTTGTAAATGAACTATTTGAACTCTCGTCTTGGGAATGATGTAGCGTTGGTGGAGAGTCGTGTCAAAAAAGGAGCAGAAAACGTGCCATCTGCTCTTTAAAATCATCGAGCTCGCAGAGATCTTGAATTCTAGCCTCATGCTACACCACAGCATGCACAAATTGCTCAGACATGCAACTGCCAGCACCATCAAATTAAATCGTAGCAAATTAAACCACACATGAAGATTGATCCAACTATTACATGGATGCACGTTCTTGTTGCTACACATGAAATAATTCACTGAATGTTTCTTGGCTGGCTATGAAACAAAATAACAGTCGGTGCCAAAGCACTACAGCGAAGTGAATTTCATGGCCGCTCAGTCGCGCTCGCTTATGGCCGTTAGGTGCTGATCGATCTCCTCTGTCTTCAGTGCTCTGAAAACACGATCTTCTTTCCTCACAACACCAACCTGCCAATAACGAGTTATTCACAGTAAGCACACAATCACAGAGAAACGCTGAAAAGCTTGGGAAAAGATGGCTTGTGTATTTATGTAGGAACAATAGTAATACCTCAATCTCGGTTGCCTTAAAATCTTCCTGCAGAACTGATTGCAAAGCAGAAATCGCAATCTGGGAGCGTAGAATAGAGAGTTAGTGGAGTATAATCTCAGCTAATACATGGCTATGAACAACAAAAGAGCACAAACATCTCTTCCGAGCTAAAAAAAGTGCTACCAGCTTCAGTAACGTTAACACACCGGACCCTAGTTCATAGTCTCTTGTTGGCCTGGCGGACAATTTACCTGAACAGTTTCATCATATGTGAACTGCGGGCTATCCTTCATTTTCTTCTCCAGAAAATTTATTGCTTCCTGCTCCTTAAGTCCGGCACTAGTTGCCTATAAAAATGTCAGTAGTTTTTTAAAGGAAAATAAGGCAGACAATAAACTTAGCATTCAGCTGATACAGAGATAATATAATACAGTGCAGAAAATACCTTGTGTCCAAAGAAGTGACCCGCAGGGTCACACTTGAAAAGTTGAGCATTTTTCTCTTCGTCATAACCCACGACCATAGCAACTGAAGAGTACAGCAAAAGAAAAAGAATACGGTGGGCTATAGGCTTTGTACAGATTGATTTAACACCATAACATCATAGAAGAGTATGAAAAACAAAACGTATTACACAGTACTAACCTACACCGAGGGGTCTCATGTAGGCATGCTGCGTGTATATTTGTGCTTTGTCTGCTATCCTGAAACATTAATCAGATACGCAATGTTATTAAAGCTACCACTTTGTTATATGAACAACCAGATTACACAAGGGGCTTGGATGAGGATTAGGCACAATACCATTTTGCTAATACATCGACAGGCATCTCATACCCCCATTTTTTACAAAACTCAGCTGCTTCGTTTCTTGCTTGGGAGACCAAGGACCTCGCATCAGCTGGGAAACAAAACATGATATTCAACATCAATGACGAGCAGCAGCATGAGTAAAAGTAATTCCATCCAAAGGTCATAAACTTAACTTCATCACAAACATGAAGAAAAAGGCAATGGATGATATCTGATGCTACAGAATTGATGAGGATACAAGGGAAATGCACACGAAATTTAAAAAGATAGTGCAATTTCTTATGGTCCCCTTATTGCAGCCTTTTGCTGTTTTCCAAAAAAAAAAAACAGTGCTATGCATCATATTTTTAAGGGTGGAATAAAGAGTAGACAGATACTATCCAGCATCTTATGTAAAATTAAAAAAAAAACTAGCAAACTATGCTTTTCAATGCTTCTCTGATAATTAGCTCTTGGGTAAGAGCCATGAATTTCACAGTGAAGCCAAACCTAAATTGCCATTGTTCCACACTCGAAATCAAGAAGGGTTGGAACCATTTCTTAAAACATGTCCAACTCCTGCAACAAATAGAACCGTTCTAATCTATCATGACACACATAAAATGAGGCATATTTACTGTGCGCCCCCCAAAGTACACATTGCTACAATCCAATACAAAATCATACATACGCAGAGCTCAATTTTAGTAGAATATGCCATCATCTGCAATCATATCGCAGTTAGAACCAGTATATTATATTGTGGACAATAGGAATTGGGTGCTTGTCTATTTCCAGTGTGTTTTACTCAAAGCTATATATATGATATCACCAAATCACAAAGCCCGACACACAAACAAAAGCAAACTTTCCTCATCAATTCAGACAGATTGAAGTTTTCAACGTCACCGTTATCTATAATGAATTCTTCACTGTACGACAATACATCAGTATCACTCGGTAGCACAGTAACAGTAACCATACCTGTGAGGCCAGTGGCCAGCAACCCGGTGAACTTGGTAATCGAGAACAAGTGCGTGATGCTCGTGTCATCCAGCAATTTATCCTGCAATCAGAGCCACATCACAGGGCACAAAATTCAGTCTTTCAGCATCTGCGGCGTGGTAAACAACGAATCGAACCCACAAAGGTGCACAAATTTGCGCCGCGAGAGATGGCGGCAGCTGGGATCGACCAGGGCGAGCGGCGGGGGGCGGATGACTCACCGGTACTTTCTTCTGGGTGACGACGCAGACGGAGTCCTTGCCGCGCACGCCGATCGACGTGACTCCCGACGACTTGACCGCCTTGAACGCGTACTCTGCGCAGACGACACGACAAACGCACGGATCAGACGCGCTCGAATCGAGGGGCCAGACTCCCCAGATCTATGATGCGGGGAAGGGGGGAAAAGAGCTAGGGTTTAGGGGGTGGAGGGATTGCACGCACCGACTTGGTAGAGGCGTCCCTCTGGGGAGAAGATGGTGATGTGGCGGTCGTAGCCCGCGCCCGATCCGCGGCTCATCTCGAGTTCGCCGGAGATCTCGCCGGAGCTGAGCCTGGGTGTGTCGCCTGCTCTCTCTCTGGTGGGCGAGTAGACGGGAGTTTGTGTGACCTTGGGCTGGAGACTGGGCGGCGCCTCTGCGTCTTATTGGCCTTTGCTTATGCCGCAAGAAGAAGGGAAGGCCCGTTCGTTCGGGTTTGGTTGGGTTTGCCTTTGGATTCGACGGGTTTCTGGTCCAGTCGGACTCGACTCGAGCCCAACCCGGGCTTATCCCGGACCAGCTGAGAATGGTTTAGGAACCGCACCATACCTCAACCAGACCCCGCGAATATATATGTCAAAACCAAACCCAACCAAACCTGTTCAGGATTATTGCCAGCCAACTAAAACTAAACCCACTGCATTTTCTAACCAAACCGTACTAAACTTGAGCGCACACCCATGGTTTTAACCAGTTGGTAAAATGGGTTTAAAACCATTTCCCCTGACGTGGAAACAGAGGACAAATAATCAGCCCAAAAAAATCATTCTACAGTGAACTGCCCCTACAGCTGCCGGCGGCGTGTCGGAGGAGGCTCATGCAAGCACCTGCCACCCAGTTCCATGGCCGCCTCCTCGCAGAGCTTTGCGCAGCTCCTCACCTTGGCCTCCAGCATGAGGACGTCCTTGCAGCCCGTCTCGGCGTTCACAGGCGCGTCCTTGCAGCCTGTCTCCCCGCCGCCGCCACGCTCGCGAGTAGCGACGACACGGGGCACGTGCTCCCCCTCCCCGTCCTCTGCGGCCAGCAGACACCGCCGCTCCCGGGCTGCATCTCGACCAGGACGCACTTGCCGAAGGTCACTAGCCACCTGTGGTGCGCGGCGAGTGCAACCCGTGCGGGTGCAACATGCGCGGCCACGCCGTCCCACGCCCGCCCGCCTATCTCGCGCCTGCTGTGCAACTCGAGATCAACTGTGCTCGCGCATGCCGCGCCCGCTGCGCCGTGCCTGTCCTGCCGTGGTCGTTCCGCGCCCGCGCCGCCCGTGCTTGCCGTATCCACGCCCGTCGCGTCGTGGCCATCTCGCGTCAGCGCGCGTCGCGTCATGGCCGCCCCGCGCCGCACACGTCGTGGCTCGCGCGCGCGACGGAGAGCTGCGCGACGGCGGCTGTCAGGAAGCGCGAAGGCGGGGTCGGGGAACGCAGGAATTGGGACGGTAGCTGCCGTGGAGGAGGGGCCGGCGAGACGCGCATGAGCCAGCGTGTGACGGCAGCTGCCGCGGAACCGAGGCCAGCGACCCGCGCGTGAGCGGCAGCTGCCCGGAACGGAGACCGGCGAGCGGCAACAACCGCGCGCGGAGGCAGGGCCGGCGAGCCGCGCGCGAGCGGCGACGAAAACTGCCGCGGTGGTAGGTCCTGCGAGCCGCGCGCGAGCAGCGACAAGAACTGCCGCGGTGGTAGGGTCGCCGAGCCGAGCACGAGGGGCGGCCGTTTCGGTCGTCACCGGCCGGCGGAGAAGAACCAATGTGAACAATCGGGCGTAAACTGTCGGTCCAAACTGTTTAGAACCGGACCTGTTCAGAACCATACCCAGCCGTACCCACCCATTTTTTATGGAAAACCAAACCAAACTGAACTATTGTTAGAGTCAACCTGTTCACATCTAAACCAAACGAGACCATAATCAGAAACCAAACCAATACACCCGGTTAAGGCAAAACCATTCTCAGGTTTAATCCCGGTGGCAGTAGCACTAGCAGGGTAGAGGGGTTGAGAAGACAAGCCTTCTCTCACGTTCCATTTGCCCTCACACGATCTCATCCCCCTCTTCCCACGTGTGGTCGCCACGGCCCTTTTTCATCGCCAAATGTCTGTCGGGAGTCCCAATGAGCATGACGGCCGGCTCGTCGCCGATCGCCGCTCTCCGTGCTCGTTTTGTGCCGTCGTTTGTGAGCTGCCTCTCCACAACTCATTCAACCGACCACCGATACTACCTCCCGCCCCAGACGTAATTAAGGTGTTCGACCGTTTGTCTAATAAGTAATTTTATTGAAATCTTTTGCCCTAGATAAATATGATGAAATGATTTGTAGTTTCATTGATTCATAGGCTATGGATGCTGAATTCATATTTCACCAAATGAGGAAGAGCACAATATGATCATCAATATTCTTTTAGCTGCACAAGAGGAGACGAATGCCCCTCCCAAACGCGGAGGGTCAAAGCCCGGGCAGCAAACCAACATCAACCGTCGAAGGGTTATGGTTCATGTGCTGCTATGCAATGAATTTTTTTTTGATAATCTAGCATATGGTCTAATTCTATTTCGACGGACTTTAGGATGAATAAGTATGTGTTCATGCGTACTATATGGTGTTTGGAAGTACTGAAACAAGATTGCATCAGATTGGATTTTCATATATTTAGGTCTTGCGTATGGAGCTATTGCATATATTATGGACGACTGCCTTTGTATGGCTAAGTACACATGCATTGAAACCATGTACAAGTTTTGTGCAACGCGACCTATCTAAAAGCACCAAATACAACTGTTGGGATATGCCGAACAGGTACCATCACGGAAGTGACTAAAGCCAGCGTACCAGGGTGGCCCAAAGTGGTGGTAAGCCGAAATCCGGCTTACCGGGCGGCCTAGTACGATGAAGCACAGGAGGCCCATCCGGCTAAGGGAAGGTTGCAGAAGGCGGCCTGCATTATGGAAGACTTAGCTCTCAAGGCAAAGCCCAAGCCGGATTAGAGTAGAACTCTGTGACTTAGTCGGTTAGGTTTCCTCCTGTAAGGCCTAGGTCCGGACGCCTTTATAAGCCGGTCTAAGGGACGCCTCAAAGGCAGACGCTCTAACTTTCGCTGTAACCGGCTCATATTGCCTTATAGTGAATTATAGCAGCACATAGGGTTTCGCCACCGTTGCGAGATCCGAAGCTGGGTAAAATCGTGCTCATCCCGTCACCGGAATCGCCTACATCTCCTATACCCACCTCTCTATCTAGCTCGATGTCACCCCTATCGCGGCTAGATTCAACAATACCACGACAACAACGGACACGACTTGAATCATGGTACCATAAGCAAGATAATTGTCCGAGATCCTTACATCGATTTCATGCACTGAAAATGGAAAAAATGTCCATTCTATTAGCAAGAGATCTACACATGTTAAAGCGTGCACCATCATACTTGAAGCTATGACATATTATGTCATCTGGATTAGCATGGCTGGTTCTCACAATGACAACAACATGCTCATATTATGACATGTGGATTCATCACTCTTTATAAGCACGGATGGTTCTCACAATGACAACAACATGTTGTAATGCTCCTTTTGATGTTTGCGAGACTTGCTGAAGACCAAGCTCCGGAGTGTAATTATGAGATTAATTTTCACCAATACAAAAAGGGTTACTATCTAGCCGATGACATCGATCCTCGTTGGTCAATATTTGTAAAGACAATTTGTAACCCTATTGGTCAGAAGAAATCTCAATTTGTCTCGAAACAAGAGTGTGAGAAGAATGTTGAGCGGGCATTTGGTGTGTTCCAACCCCGTTTTGCTGTTATGCAGTACCATTGCCTAACTTGGTCACTAGATTAGATGTGAAAGATTATGAATACTTTTGTTATCATGCACGACATGATCTAACTTGGTCACTAGATTAGATGTGGAAGGTTATGAATACTTTTGTTATCATGCACAACATGATCGTGAAAAGTGAGCGTGACGCTGGTCTAGTGTTTGATCAACAGCTTGCCGAGCCACAACCAGGCGTCTCAACCGGGTTTGCTCAATTTATGGCAATGCATCAGGCAGATTCAGAGCGCAAGTTCATTTGACAGAGCGTAGGTCTTGTAGCGGCGCTTCCATAATATAAGTTGTTTATGGGTACTTTTACATGGTAGTAGCAAGTGATCCTAGCAAGCAGCTGGTGCAAGCAAACTGAAATATGCACATGCTTTCTCCTCAATCTACATGTATATCTGGTTTCTCAAGTGAACAATAAACCTATAAACTACAGAATTAGTAGATATTCATGTCGGCCAAACCATCCTTTTGCCCATCTGGTTAACATTTTATCATGTGTTTTAGCCTATGACCTGCAAATGAAATGTGAAAGAAGGTGAGACTAATCTGGTGAATGCAATGTACATCTTTAGTGAGCCAGGTTTCAGCTCTCACCTGGTTTATCAAAGGAAGTGCACAAGTTTCCCATTCTGCTGACCATTTGGAAGATGAGCCTGTACTCAAGGCACCATCCTTGAGGGGTTTCAAGGTCTCACATTCCTCCGGAAACCCCTTAAAGAGCATCTGCGTGGTTTGCCAATCGCAATAGTTAGTGTCTCTTCTAAGTGTCAGGATAGAAAATACTTATACTTATTCTCAAACACATTACAACAATGACCCAAGTAGTCATACAATGAAATGAAACAAAATATAAATACTAAAAGTGGTTCTCACCATAAGTTCATCTGCTAGCTCCGAAGATGTTGAGAAAAGAAGTCCATTTCTATTTACTTTTACAAGCTCCTCGATGCTGCACAGAGAAAAGAAAGCCAGAGGCTTATAATAAAGAACAACCCAAAGGCCAATGCCAACAATTCAAACATTTAAAAAACATGGTTTACCAGGAGAATGAAGCAGCACAAACTGGTAATCCACACCCAAACATATCAACAACCTAAGAACCACGATTCAATTTTAAGTCCAGAAAATAGAAAAATCCCAAATCCTTTAAGTAAGCAGACACGTGTGAGTTGTGAGTAACCTTCATAGGTAGGTCAAGCCCTGAAGAGGATGTATGCAACGATACGCCTAGATCAGCCGATCCTGTAATGGTTCAAAGAATCAGCATCTATGCTACATTGTAAAATTCTTTTGGCAATTGACCTGTTTACCTAGCAATAGAGGATAGTCCTCTGACGCAAGCCACATAGTTCGGAAAGCCACACGTCTCAGATTCAACCGTTTTATTCGCTCCTCATATTTCTTTCTATCAGGCCCTTTACCTTAAGTTTCGAAATTATGAAAATCAAAACAAGTTCAAAATTAGTAATTCAAGCTAATATAGCAGAACGTGTGGTGTGATACCTGTAATGATGAAAAGCAATCTTGGGTAATCAAATTGCTTCCCATTCTTGATATCAATCCAAAGTTGCCCCTCATTCATTGAATCCTCTTCACCTAATGTTGCAGCAACACGTCTATCATACATCAGTGCCGCTTCCAAAAGTATGCTGAAATCTTCATCCGGTGTCCTGGAATGCACGTGGCACAGGTTTCTAAGTTTACCTGCCTTTTAGTTATCCACTGAATAATCATGTAATCAGTCCAAGAGAACATACCAGCTTGTGCTGCTCACAACAAGTGCGGGTCTATTAGGCTTCAAGGAGATTTCACCATCAATCTTACTAGTAAGTACAGTAGTGTTCTTGTCTTCCACTTCTTTTTCTTTGTCGTAACAGAAAATGACAAAATAAATCAAACTGGAATATGATCATACCATGCAAAGTAATCTGGTCGGTTGGAGAACAACATACCAACAGAGATGCAATCCACACTGCCCATAGCACTACAAATGGAATTACCCAACCTGCAAAACAACTATTTCATGTCTTAAGGTCACATATGCTGATATGCAGTACTGCAAATAGCGAGGGAACAACTGACAACAAATGCTCACCTCATGTTTCTCCGCCAAGGAAGCAGGATGGAAAAATTCAGGAGAATGATCATATAGAACTGTTGATCTGAAAAATTGCGGTTACGTTAGAACTTCGAAAAAACTGCAGCATGTGCACATAGCCTTTCTTAAAAAAAAAAGTAGAAGTTCAATCTGTTTACTTGATCCCCCAATTTTGAGCAAGCTCATGCTGCATTGCTTTAGTAACACAAAAAGCACCATCCGCCATCTTCCCAAAGTGCTTCTCGAACCTAGAATACAGGAATACACCACTAGGTAAAGAACATGATCAATAGGATATACTAACAGGTACCGGACAAACGAACAGGGCCGGAGGGATTACCAGAAATAGATTTTGACTATTATATGACTTCTGCCAAGAGACAATCCGAGCAACGTATATCCAAAGTTATGCCAATCAACAATAAATTTAGCACCTCTTAGCCAGCTAGCCAGTTTTACAGAAGCCAATGTTGGAACGGAGGGTGGATTCTGTTGGACAAAAGATGGTCATATGACACAAATCAGGTCTCTCATTGTTACTGAAACACAGTAACCAAATCTTGAACTTTTCTATTACAGAAACGAATTCTACAAAAATATCAATCAAAATTCAAAAGGGGCTCCAGGTGATAAAAAAATGCAATGAGATGAGATGAGCCTGGAGCATATCATGTAACTAAGGAAGTGAGGGTCAGATTAACCAACCTTGTAAATGTGTTACAGTCAGCAATGCCAACATGAAAATGATATCAGTGATATGTCACTGTATATATTACATAGCATGAGTAACCACTTAGTACTTAAGCTGCACAATAAGCCATCTATGACTATCAATTTACTTAGCATAGTGGATGATGAATTTTAGATTGTTGAATTCTCATAAGTATAATTTTCTGACAGCGGTGATTGGACATATCATCCATGTAATTCTGAACCAAATATGCAAATAAGAAGTCTGAATGTAATTTTACCTGAACAACAAAGACATCAGGGCGAGGAATCTTATAGCAGAGGAACCAAATCAGCATGATAAACTGGATGGCAGCTTTAAGTAGCAGTGCCAGGGCGCCAGATATCTTTGAAATCCCTGATAACTGCACTGATGTCTGGAGATAAAATTTGAAGTTAATAATTTTAGTAGGAGAAAATAAAAAATAGAATAGCTCAAAAAATCAATACCATCTCGTGGATGTGGATTGATGGATTCTCTCTCAATGACAAATGGGGATCACTTCCTGCTCATAGACATAAAATTGGATATAAAGTCACAAGATAACACCGGAATCTGATACATGTTTGGCTTGTATGCTGTCACATAAGAAGTACTAGTATTTAGTAGGATAGAAATAACTTCGTAGTGCGATTTGGTAGCAAAGTTCAACAGTGCAATGAAACTGAGACGAACAGAATACCTCCGTTTGCAACAATGTCCACTTCCATACCAGCCTGTTTAGAAGACAACGAACAACTAAGTATAATAATAGTACTAAAGGACATAAATGCTTATGCTCATAAACTTAAATCGTTTGCTCCATGCCCTTATTGGGCATGATACAAGCGCATAGTCAACCGCGCAATCGAATCCACACGCGGTATGCTGGAGCGACTACGCTCATCTAACCGAAATCGAATCAGAACAAACACGAGACTAAGGGATTCGTGAGAGGAGTACCTGGTTGGCGAGGGAGAGGGAGTGGTACTGCATCCGCGGGCTCCGGCCGATGTCGCCCAGCACCACCACCGCGGCGCGCTTCCTCCTTCCCGCCTCCTCCGCCATCGCCGTCAGTCCTGCGCGCAGAGGGATGGAGAGGGGTAGAGCTAGGTATGGTGGGGGTGGGAGAGGGCCGGGGGCGGGGGCGGGGGCCGGCGGCGACGGGGAACGGAGGAGTGCTTCTCTGTTCGGATCCAACCCGGAGGCGAGCCGGAAAACGGCTGAAGTCCTGACAAATGGTCCCACTTGTCATAGTCATTAACAGATGTAATTGTAAAAACTACCCACCGAATGGCCTCCCCTGAAACATTCCTCCACAGCCGCAGGCTTCGTCTTCCTCTGCGAGAAACGGCGGCTCTCGACCCAGCGGCTGAACGCCGAGCTCAGCTGCTCCGCCCGACAACGCATCGCAGCAGCGGGTCGGAGGCGGCGCGCGGCAACGCAGTGCGAGCCTTTGGCAAGCAGCGCATCGACGCTAAACGTGTGGGTGACGGTGAGTCCGCAAACCCTGGATTTACTCATCGGTGTAGTTCTTTTGTGCCGGCGTTGGATCGTTGTGTGCCACACCAAGTAAGCGTGATTGGAAACCTAACTGAAATTGGAGCTTTTTTTTATGGCTGAAATGTCAATAACTGAAACTGGGGCTTGTTTTTATGGCTGACAGTAAATTTACAAATTAGTTGATTACTGAATTTGACGTAGGATCCTTGTATTGTGATTTGCTGGTATATTTGTAAAATTTGTACTAGGTTGTAATCTCTTAGCTTTACACGTTTAACAATCTGCTTGTAAAGATGTTTGTTGTAAAGAAGGGGTTAAATTATTTCAACAAGGAGAGAGGCAGAGTGTCATATCTAAGAACAATGTTTTATGCTGTAACTGAACTGTGATGGTTACGTTCTGTTTCTCAGATAATGTACTTCTTATGTTTGTTTAGATGGCAATGCGACAATATCCCAACTATGCCTTAGCTTACAAGTAGTTTAAAACTACGTGCAATGTATTTCGCGGGGCTTTCTGTGGGGAGCATTGTGAGACATGTTCTTTATATAGAGAGAGGAGAACAAGGACATAGAGAAAAATGATGATGAATGTTTCAGGTGAGAATGATAACCCTCCTGCTCTAGTCTAAACGCGCATCATTTTGTACTAGATGAGAAGGCGCAAGAATACACAAAGCCAGCAGCCAAATGCAGAAGAAAGCCACTGCAAAACCAGAGACCAAGGCCTAAGAAACACAAGAAACTATATAGAGAAAAGGAAAACACGACCAAGTCATTGCCTGAGCAGCCGTGCCACCACGGCTGCTGGCACAGCACTGTCTCTGGTGGTCGTGAATATAACCATCCTCGCTTCATGTGCTAGAACTACTCCTGGGGCACTCTTATTGCAAACTCTTCTAAGGAACATTTTGGTGACTGATGAAATCATGAAAGCAACCCGTATGTACCATATGTTCTATTTATATTCCCTTTATCAAAAAAAAAAGGATCATATGTTCTATTTCTCTCCCTGATATCTAATTGGATCAGTGATCTTAATTACTTCTTGAGTACTTGTTGACTTTAATGCGACGGGTTGATTTTTTCATTTGTCCATGGAGGATTCAAAATAGCGCATAGGTTTATCATCTCAGTTCTCAAGAGTGTCTTCTGGCACCAACATATTCTGATTTTGCATGTTATGCATTTTGCAGTTGCAGATAAGAATTCATGAAAGAGCCCGGAACATGATAAATTGCTGCCATTGGTTTACTGATTCAAAAGATCAACACATGCTACATCCAGATTGTGGAGCGTACTGCAGCGTATCCACCAAAAGTATGGTATTCACTTTCGAATATTAAGTATACATCTCTACTGTCTTATATCACCTCAAAACAACAAAAAGGGTGCAATTTCGGGCAAATGCATTCACCATGAAAAATCACAAAATTGAGCTGTTCCATATGTCCATGTTCTAGATGCCCTGGATTTTTTTTCTGCGTCCGAGATAGTAAACACAGAACTTCAGTATGAAGCATGTGCAACAAAAGTGAACTTTTACAAATATATATCTGTAACATCTTGTGGCCCTCTTTTACAATCAGATACTTGGTGTAAATAGAATAAACTTGTGCAGGGGAGGAAGGATGGCACCTCAAAATCTAGAAATATTTGCATGAATTCCCTCTTCTTGGAGCTGATACAATAGCTGAATGTTTGACAAATGAAAAAGTTGCATTCTCTTCCCACGATGTTTGCAGTGGCATAAACTTAATGATTTTGTGTTGCTCTGGTTGCAGTCGTGTTCTTTATATCCACACAACTTTTAGTTGGTGCTAAATGAACTCAATCACCGTCCCAGTTGCTTGACTTGGTAAGTTCTCAATCTCAGACAGGCGGACTGCACACCTCTTCTAAATGCTGACAATCCAGCTTTTGACTATGTACACCGAAATTTAACCAGGCTCTTTGTCAACTCCTAAGCTCTTGCTGAATCCTCCTTCGGTCAGTGAAATGATTTCACTTGGACATCCGTCATCATTTTTAAGTTGCTTATCTTCTTTTTTTTTTTGCATGCAGAGATAACTTAAGCAATATGTATACAATATGATTGACTGATTGTGATCTTTGTTTTATTTTTGCATGTTCTCAGTGAAAGTTGTATGACTTGTAGTATTACAAAGTCTAGTCGTATGTCACTTTAATGGCAATGCCTAAATCGGTATTCTGTTCCGTTACTGTGGATAATAACAGTACACATGCAGTCTCTGTGTGATGGATAGTTCAAGGCTCCAAACCTATCCATGAGTACCAGCATCTCTGTAAGACTGTAACTATCTTCCTCCATGGTAGGGCCATGCCACTAGTTCTAACAGTTAATGAAGCTGACATGAACATCGCCTACATTTATCGACACTAGAAAAACACTCATTAAATAAGAAACCTTGGAATTTTTTTGAAAGAACATGACAAGGAGCTCCCTTCCATTTATGGATCTCGGTTCCAAATAAGTGGAGCCATTTTTTATTTATTTGATCTTGATGCTACTAAGCTTCTACTCCACTGTCCACCGACAGTTCTTGTACTATTTTAGCAAGTAAATAAAGTATGATAATGTTGTAATAGTGTACCTGACAGAGTAGAGCAGGCACCGCCTTGTATGCATCCGTATATTGCTGAGTGCTACTCCGTTGATCATTTGGCTGCTGAACATGGGGCATCTCAACAGAAAATCCAGGTCTTGTACATGCTAGGTGTTTGCAATATGAGGTAATTAATCCAGACATACATACGTACCGATGGCTGGCCGGAACGCGTGTTTATACGTGGGCCTCCAGACGGGACGCACCATGGTGGGGCTCCCGTCCCATGTCACCTGTTTGCAACATCTCCAGCCGAGTAATAGTGGCAGGCAGCAGATGACCTGCTTTCAAAGCGGGAGCACAGGCACGGACAAATGGACAACGTCGCCATCCGTCTCCTTGTTTACTTTATCTCGTCTTCACGACAGTCACGAGTGTGATACAAAAGGCATTTGTTGGTTTCACGCTTGTGTTGTCACCAGCGGCGGAGTCAGCTTCAAATATCTGTGGGGTCATTGCTAATTTTGTAAAAAATTTTTATAATGAGCAGTGTTTTTAGGCTATTTTTGTGAAAAGCTGTGGGGTCGGCCGACCCCACAGCTAACACACAGATCCGCCGCTGGTTGTCACGGGACATGGATTGGTCGTTCGGTGCAATATGCGTGCGTGAGATCGAATGGAATCCAGGGATGGAATCACATGAAGTTTGCTTGCCGCGCAACGTGCCGTTCATGATGAGATCGACCGAGGTCTGCATGCAAGCAGCTCATTCACACGGACCTCGCCTCCCAACGAACCGCCGGCATCGCGGGGGACGCGCTTTCGATGGAGGAGCGGCAGCACCTCCGCGAAGGATAACGCGGCAAGCCATCGCATCGTTTTGTCACGCCCCGTCATGCCATTCTCCTCCGATCACATGCACGCCCGTGTGCTTTGCCCTCTCGGGCGCCGGCACGGCCGAGTCACGGGGAACGTGCCGACCAGCTAGTAATGGTTTGCTTCTTTCCCTTTGCCTTCCCGGCCCGATCGAAAGGGGTGCGCGCGCACGGTGTCCGGCCGTGCCGTCCTGCGTGCCGGTGCCGGCGTGACTCCATCAGGTGTGCTGGTGTGGCCGTGCCCGCCGCGATTTGTTGTTAGGCAGGCTCAGCCGCTCAGGCACCGCGCGGTACGGTGTTCATTACCTTCTGCCGGCTGCTCCACGCCTAACAGTTGGCATGTACTACTACACAGCATCTATGATGCGATTGATATGCATGGGAGATGCCCTAGTATCTCAAACCTTTTTCTT